>RXPK01003369.1:0-22313 GCA_004143645.1 Protaetia brevitarsis
AACCCCCGAACTGCCCGCTGCGCATGTCACCAGATGCAACCCCGGGAAGAGTCCATATAACACCCCTTTCGTCCAGAGGGTATAGGGTCGCACCAGACGATGGCTGACAAGAAAAATACCGAACAGTTCTACACTAGGCCGCCGAAACTAGGAAAATGGGAAAGTTTCAAGATCTTCCTGTGGAACTCCGAGACGAACCAGTTTCTGGGGAGAACGGGCTCGAGTTGGGGTGAGTCTCTTTCTTATGAATATCCGTCGGGTCTTCGCGAACGATCATCCGGCGTTCACCTCTGACATTTTCACGTCTTTAACCTACTTCCGGTTAAGGAATACTTAATTAGAATTTAGAGAAAAAAATGATCTTATCTCATATTGTCGATTAATCTATTTAAAACTTTAATAATTACGCTAGATTGATGTTAATCCCATTTTTACTAATATTTCGCTTATTTTTTGATAAATCAGCGAGCGGAAAATCAATATTTATTAAAGCGAAACAGGAAAATTGACTTATAATTTCGAATCCCTTTCTATCGATTATTTTCCAAAGGCACAAAGGAAGAAGGAAATGACACATCCTACATAGTCATAGAAACGTTACATAATAATTCCTTTGTATCGCGGAATCCCTTGATCTTGTGCTACCCTTTATTCATCATTTAATTTAATATATTCAATAAATAAAATTATTATTCTTCTTGGCAACATAGTCGCTGCAAAGTCAATATTCCGGATCTTTACTCTTGCGAGGTGAACATTTATCGGTTTTCCCTTAAGGAGGTCACATAGTTTCCCAACTACCAACTGTCACATACACTTTAATAGTCGCATAATTTCGCGGTGATAAACTGAGTAACTAACATTATTCTCTATATATATAAATTATGGATACCGGGTCAAGGATATATTCCAAAATACATTGAGGGATATAATAAATATCAAAGCGGGTTGTTCGTTAATGATATGCAGTAATTCTCTGAGATTTTATCATTCTGAAATGTAATTACAGGAAAACACTAAATATTTGGTATAATAAGAATTAAAGCGATTCTAAAAATATACTTTCATAAAATTGATATTGTATTATTTTACAGTTGGTATTACAAAAATAACCACAACTGTATTTGTTGGACTGGCTTTTAATAGAAAACTGTATTGTTAATGGTTATAAGGTTTTAAAAAGCATTCTATTATTAGGGCATGCATTATAAATAGAAGATATTGATTTTTGTCTTTGATGTACACTACTGGTTGTACTATATTTAATAATTCTTATCGAATTATTACAAATTACACAAAAATATCCTAACCAAATTGCTTTTCATACAAATAAAACGTTTTCTCGTATGTTGGATATTTACGACAAATTTTCATAATTTGTTTCCGATTCGTTACTGATATTGAGAACAATAGATATCACCACGTATTACAAATATATTATTATATATATTATTACTATTTTTAGTTGCGATTTTTTTGACATAAAAAAATTATATACAGGGTGTCAT
Organism: Protaetia brevitarsis; assembly: GCA_004143645.1. Lineage (NCBI taxonomy): Eukaryota > Metazoa > Arthropoda > Insecta > Coleoptera > Scarabaeidae > Protaetia > Protaetia brevitarsis. The sequence goes on from RXPK01003369.1 coordinate 1,509, forward strand.
AGAACGTATACAGCCATCATTGTTTTGTTTAATGCAACACCCTATATATTATGCCATTTTTTAACTGTACGGTAAATTCTGAACACATTTTGTATATCATACCATATCTCTAAAATCAGCGGTTTTATGAATAATGACTTTTGAAATGTAAAATACACACAAGTAATGAAATAATAATGTTTAAATTGAACAAATATACCTTGAACATTTTTTTTTTAAAAAAGCCAACAAAAACAACCTGGTTTGGCAAATTTTATCTTCAACAAAAAACACTTTTCGAACTAAACGATTTTCATTCCTTCACCACTAGGTGGTATGATGTGGCAACTAAAATCAAACTATCACCGACTTTTAGTATGCCAGTGTCATTTTGTCAATTTTTATTTAACGTAATTCATCTTGATCGACCTCCAATACTACTATCAGCAACACTGAATTGAAATTTGCTGAGCACGGCTACCTTAGAGATTTATCTAAAGGAAGACCAGCAAAAATGTCAGAAGATTTTCAACTAAACGTTTTAGTAGAAATTGTAAATAATCGCCATGTAACCGTTAGGACAATCTCAGGGAATTAAACCTTATAAAGACGATATTTATTTTTTTTGCAGTATTTTTGACAGAGATCCCGTTACATGGATGATCCCTGGACATAAGCAGATAAGTCATTTTGACAAGTCATTATTTTATCACAAGTAAGATATGCTGTATTACAAAAATTGCCCTCTAAGGTGACATAATCAAAAATGATTTATTTTATATTATACGCACGCTTATCATACTTGCTGTCAGATACTTTCATTTTTCCTGAAAAATCATGAAAATGACATCTGCTCATGTCTAGGGATCATCCATATGTCAACGGGATCTGTATCAAAAATACTGCAAAAAAATAAATATCATCCTTATAAGGTTCGATAAATGCATGAATTAGTAGGAGATGATTTTGATCGAAGAACGCAGTTTTGTGAGCAGATAATTGAGATTAATAACACTGCGTGACACGATTTTCGTACCTGAAAAACTGATTACTGTTATGGTTTTCAATTAGTTACAATATGTAAGCAGTGGATGTTTTTTGTTTCTATCACGTCTTGTTTTTGAAGTATACACTGATGGCATTAGATAAGCTATGCCGATTCTGGCACAAAATCTTGGGATTTTCAATGGGGGTAGAGTTCACATTTTATCCCTTCATAGATACCATATGCATATTTTACATGTCACTTCGTGCTCGTAGCGACAGATTGAAATATTCTACCTGATATACATACCGGGTGTCCAGCCTAAGATGCAACGGTCCATAGCCGATTTATTATTGCTTTTTTGGAAAAATGTTTCAAATAAATGTTGGCTCGAATCATATTCTACACATTTTAAAGTTAGTTTCAGTAATGGCGGACTTTCGGTTGTACCGGAAGTAGATGCTTTATTATTTTAAATGGAACACCCTGTATATTACTGTATTTTTGCATTCCTTGTTAAATTTAAATAACAATACGTTAGGCATACATTGGGGCTAAGTTGTACCGTTTCCGGTGACGTTTTTTCGAAAAATATCACATTTGCAATGTCTGCGGTGTTTGCAAATATCTCCGGAAATACGAAAGTTAGAAAGATGCGGTTTTCAATTTTCGCTTAATTATGAAACAACACACGTCTTTTATTTTAAAATTGTTGCGTTTACAATACAGAATTATTAAACAGGGCTCTCTAATTTTCGAACTCTAAAATCATGGATTACTTGATTTTTTTTTTAAATTGAATGGTATAGCAATTTTTACATAAATGGATGTAAAATTTGATTTTCTTCTCGATTTTATACGAGTGTCATTGTGTCTATCTTCAAAGGTTTTGGAGATATTCGCGATTTTGCAGTTTTTCATGGTAGATACGTATTGCGAAGCGCCGGCCACCTTCCCCTCGCATTTCGCCAGGCTTGGGACTGAATAACAAAACAAAATAAGTTTTGTCGTTAGTTTTAATTTTTTGTCGTTAATTTAATCGAATTATTGATAATTAAATAAAGCAATGTGTATATTTTTTAAGTTTTTTACCAATAATTATTTGTTACCGTACCCAAAAAACAATACGTGTTAAAAAAAATGTAGATAGGTGTTCTTATTAAGCGATTTGTGTAAATAAATAAACACGAAAAATTGAAGTGGGTACTTAATTTTTTTTTTAATTTGTAACGTAGTGTAATTAAAACTTAGATTTCATCAAAAAGATTATTTTTTCTGATGAGGCTACTTTTACTTTAAATGGGCATGTGAGCAAACAAAAGACCTGCAGTTTACTCTGTTCTCATGCCCATTTAAAGTAAAAGTGAAGGACAACTGAAAATCCTCGTTGGACACAAAACTGTCACACACAGCATCGTCAAAAAATAAATGTTTGGGCAGGTATTGTCGAAGAAATCAAATTCTTGGACCTTATTTTTTGAAGAAACTTTAAATGGGGAATGCTACTTAGATTTTCTTCAGTTTTAACTCATCCCCACTTTAACTGTTGTTCTTCCTCATCTACAAGATCCAGATATTCATCACAATGACATATGATTCCAACATAATGGGACACCTGCTCATTTTGCAATTCCAGTACGACAATTTCTTGACTTAACTTTCCCTGGTAAATGGATTGAACGCAGAGGTCCTACTGAGTGGCCACCAAGTTCACCGGATTTTTTTCTTATGGGATTATTTGAAATCTAAAGTTTATGTGAATAGACCAAATAATTTTGATAACCTGAAAAAGAGAATACGCCAGGAAATACGACTTACTCTACCAAATTATTACTATTATTGCTTTTGTATGTTTCAATAATAAAGTTCATTTATTTTTTTTTAATTTATCACATTTCAAACGTCATCATTCCGAAAACCTACACAAAACGGCGACTTCATCCTCGCCATTTTTTAGAGTATTACAGATATTTTTTACGCTCCATATTATTAATATACAAAGTGGTAAGAATGTTATACCATTACACCCAGAACATATCCTTTGCAAAGCGAAATGAATACCTCATTCTTTAGTTTCCTGTAATAATGTAATATTACTGATTGAAAACAATATTGTACATATAAACGTAATTTTGATTTTTAACATAACAAAAACAGTTATAGCAAATAACTTAGAATGTTTCTTTAATCTAATCATAAAATGGTAACATAAATGTTTTTGCTAGAGCGACAAAATGTACCGCTTTGACAATATTTAACCACGTAATATTGTTAAACTAAGTAACATTTGGTTAATTTAGTTTCTGATCTGTCGGTTTCTGAGTGTAGACATAATAGGATATTTTCTGCCACGCCTTTATCTTAAAAAATCTACTAAAAGTTTTAAGTTGTCTCTTTTGTTCGACCTTATTTTGCTTCATTCCAATCTCTAAACTTTCTTAAAGTGCAGAACAATCTTAGATAATTCGAACTTAATTCAAACTTATATTGTCAATTAAGACATCTTTTATTTTTTAAATTTCAATTACAACGTTTCGTTGTTCTTTAACATCATCTTCAATAGTATAAATATAGTAAGAAAACAATAATTTTTAGTTTTTAAAATATACTTTAAAAATTATTGTTTATCTTTATTACATACATAAATATTATACTCATCCCATTGAAGATGCTGTTAAAGAACAACGAAAAGTTTAAAATTAGAAAATAAAAGATGTCCTAGTTGACAATTTTTATTTCTATTGGACCTTAAATTCCCAAGATTAATGTTTTACAATTAAATTCATTGACGTTAGAAGAATAACTTTATCCAAGCAAAATATTATTTCTTCCTGATTGAAACTTTTTTAATTTTCTTATTCTTTCTTTCAGAAATAAATAGATTTTATGCTGTAACTTGACCAGTAAACCAATTTTAATATTTTGCAAGTAAATGACGAAGTAACAATATTTGAAGCCCTCATTGTTCAACTTATCTGTGCTCCATCCTTCGACCTTTTTTTTTTTGAGTTCACGTAATATTCATAACATGTTGCGACAGACTCTAAGTACTATAATATAATAAGATGGGGATCACCAATTCTTGTAAAAATGCTAGCCGATGCGGGTAAATCCTTGTTCTCGGTATGTTCCTTGTGCTCTCTTTATGGGCCTATTTAAATTTACGTCCGCGATAAAATAGGGAATCTTCATGAAATCTACTGTGACTTGAATCCTAAAACCTTTATCTTGGTTTCTGGCACGAACCTTCTGAATGCAGGACGGGTTTTAATCATAAATTCAACACTAAAGTTTACAAATAATAAATACGTTATTTTATCTCCTTTGCGTCAAACCTCGAAGAAAAAAAACATTAGTTCTACTTTTAGAAATGCTATAATACCGCGATAATAATGTAATTAATTTCTGTAGATATAATATTTAAAGCGGATATGCGTATCAAACACTTTCCTTAGATTACAACTGTTTTGCTAACCACAAAATTACATAAATCTCCGATGTATGTACATTGCCACTGCTTTTCAAGCTGTATTGAATTAAAACAGTTTAATCAAAAATTAAAAGCAGATAATTTTCGGCACATCTTTGAAATTTAATAGGATATTTAGAATAATTACAAGGTCATTGATTGTCCTCAATACTTGAACTTCTCTGATTCTACAGTAGAAAACAATAGGTCTTAGTTTAAACAAATTATGCTAAGTTTAACAATATTACGAGGCCAATCTAAGCTACACACTAAAAAATTTAAGTAATTTCTCTTGATAAAAATCACTTTTCTTGATAATTGTCCGTACTGAATGGAGGTAAATGAACAGAAACTTAAGGAAAATGTCGAAATGTTAGAAATTTTCCCATAATACAAGGATTTTACTAGAACACTATAGGAAAATTTCTGTTTTTTAGAAACAAATCTCTAACATTATAACATTGCCAAGAAAAATATTAATATCTCTTAGGAGTAATAATTTAGTAACTGTAACCAAACGTATGAAAAATGGTTGAAAACTACAACATCGTTTTTCCGTGTATAACTTTTAAAACCTTAAAACGCTATATACTACTGTAAAGTTCCTTGGCTTATACGTAAATCAGCATTAACTGAAAAGATTTCAATTATCTCTGAAATTTCTTTAACGTCGCGCGAAAAATATTGACTTTTGTTCATTATTGTTTGTGTATCTGAGACTTATGCACTTGGGAACATGAAATAAAACTAAAATACTTCCGCGTAAAAAAGCACTCATCTTGAATACAGGTGTTTGCATTTTCCATTAAAAGGCAAAAATTTTAAATCAATGTATACATGCGTGTCCAGGCAAATAAACCAAAACGTCCAGCTTTTTTATTTAAAATACTGTTTATAATTCAATAATACTTAAAAGAAACTAAAATATGTTGTTAAATATATACATAATTATAACAATATAATATGTAATGTGTATTGTCTTACTTAAACACAAGTTTAATCAAAACTAAGGTGCATTCCATTTAATTACGGTTACATTTCGTCGAAAAGCTTGTACTTAAGAAGAAAATAGTCTTCCGGAAAAACACCACGCTGCTTTCAATTAAAATAAACACTTTTGTGAGAAAAGGTATTCTTTTCATTGAACATGATAAAAACCAAAAGTTGTGAAACTTTTCATTTAATGCAATCTCTTTTCTCAGTGTAGTTCTAATTTAAAATTAAACAAAGAATTATTCAAAGGGTTTTAATAATATCGCTAAAATATCGATCTTCCAGTATGACGCACTTTTAACGTAAATTTTACGATAGATTTTTTTCTGCAATTATATTTCTATACGTATTTTTGAATTATAAGGTTTAATTAAAAATTTCATCAATAAATTCTCTATTCTTAGATAAATAAGTAGTAGATAATCCCTTAGCAATTAACTGACAACGAGATGCTCTACTTTCTTGAGCCTTTACGCTAACTGTTAAACTGTAACATGCACATTATATAATTTAGAAAACCTTGACCTCCGCCAAACTGTGCAGTAACTAGTGTGTGCACAACAATTCTATTTATAAAATACCCTTATTCTATAATTGAACTGTTGTGCGCTATTAGCCTATACGTCTAATAACTTTATTTGCTGGTATTTGTTCGCTTCAATCATGTTAATTGACAATCTGTATGATAGATGCGATCATTCAACACTTCATTACGTCTATAATTAAAGTACGTGCTACTAAAAAAGAGCGAAGCGCATATAAGAATTTTAAACAATATTTGTACAATTTAGAAGTTTTAATTACAGTTAAAAGTACAACAAACTACAAAATGCTTCTATGGAATATAATGAGGATTATAACGTGAAATCCACTCATGCCACCACCTATCGATATACATATCTAACTCTTACTTAAATTCAGCAAATGAATTGTCTGTATAAAAGTACCCAAATATTTGTTATTTAACCCAATTTTCCACAAATCATAGATTAATGCCATTACATCTTCACTATGCATTAGTTGTTTCATATTAAATACAGATAAAAATATTTATAAGTTGAACAATTTTATTATTAGCTTTTATAAAAATAAATTTCGTCTTTCATTAAAAGTACTGTTCAACATTGCAATTTTCAGCTTCCATGCAGGCATTCTTTAGGCCTTTTGTATATCCTCAACATGCTTCCATATATTCTATTCTATTTCTCAAATATCCAAAGATGCAGAAGCACTAGCGTATTGACACTATTCCTCGTTGTACTTGATATCTAGTTGTTCAAGAAATTTCCTTAAAATTACTTGATAACTGCAATGTATACAGCATTATAGAAAGTATAACCTAAAATCAATAGATAATTAGATAAGATACGCCATTTAACTGAATGAACCTACGTAAAACATTTATGGGTTTTAGAAAGACAATTTCCGTAAGTAGATCGTAAAAAAAATAAATCGATATATAAAGACCGATTTAGTTCTCTAAATACTCTCGCACGGCACTGTGAAAATTAATACTCAAAATCGCTATAAGATAAATGTACCAATTTCTGATCCTGTCCTAATTACTGACACCTTCCCTGTGTTTATTCCTATAATAGTTTCTTTTGCTGTATTTTAGCGTAGCTTTAATTGAAAATAATCTCGCAGACATTTATTTTAAGTTTAAAAATCAAAATTGTTCTTTCAGTGTCATCTTAGACTCTTAAAGATAGGACTAATATTAAGACTCGCGGTAGGAGATGTTATATGTAAATTATCTTGTTAAAGTTTTTAATACCTAACCTAAAACTTACAATGAATTTAGTACCTAACTTTTCCCAAGACTCACTTCTTTTTATAAATACATCGTATACGAATCTAGATTTCATTCTAATTTTTAATTAATTTAACCACAAACACGAAATTTATTTTTATTTATGAGGGATCAACAATAAGTATGCGTTTCGAATCATCTATACAAATATTAACACATGAATCAATAATATATGCAATGGTACAAGGCTTAATTTTAGGTAAAACTTAATTGTAACCAACGAATTTTTTTGAAAAGTCATAGAATATACAGTGTGTCCCCGGATGGACTGAACTAGGGAGGAAAGATTTTTATTTGGAACTTAACGCGAAAATGTCATTCTTTATCTCTCTCTCCTTTTTGATTGTCTCAAAATCACTAATTCTGAAACAAAAGTTCAGCAGCTGAGAATTTTTTTTTTAAACTCAATTTTTTTGTTGTCTGCAGTAAGAGATGAACCTAACTTTGAAAGTGTATTTTTTCAACAAGATGGATCACTTGCTCACTCAACAGTATAGGTAAGAAATTATCTGCAAGAACATTTTGGAAACAGATAAGCTCGTTCTTCTGATTTAAGCCCATCTTTTTATGGGAATATGTTAAACAGCATGTTTATAATACTAATTTGGATAACAATATAAAAATTTTAGAGCTATAAATTCACTGAAAATATGATCTACATTCATTCATTCATTCATTCATTCATTCATTCAAGTTAGGGTGGGCATTTGATGTCTGGGCACTTGAGCAAGGTGCTATATGATCTACAATGTTTATAAAGAATTTGTACGTGCAGCTGAAAAGTGTGCAGAGGTTAGAGGATACCACGTTGAATAAAATAAATTGTTTTTTCTTCAGCTCAAGTAAGTTTTTGCAATTTTCTCAGCTGCTAAAAACAATGTTTAGATTTTTGTTTCAAAATTGAGACAAGCAAAAGGAATTAGATATAAAGAATGACACTTTTACGTTAAGTTCCAAATATTTTTTTTCCTTTTGTTAAGTCCATCCAGGGACACACTGTATAACAAAACATTTAAGTATTATACTAATTCCTGACCCCTCAGTTTTAAATGATTCGGCATTCTACAAAAAGGTTTTGCCAGTGGTCAGTATTCCGACATTTCTAGGTAATTAATTGGGCTTTCAAGGAAAATGTGTTAAAAATTAAACAATGTGCTTGTGCACTAACTAACAGCTAACTTTACTCTCGATTTTCTCCCTCCCCCTACAAAATTCCATAAAACAATCGAATTCATTGATGGCACCACATTACATTAAAATACAATTATGTATATTTTTAAATTTGTGTTAAAAATTACAACAAAATAGATATCTCATCAACTTTTTTTTATTTTCTTTTAATGTGTCAATAATTGGCAGTGCGAGAGTCAAAATTTGTTACAAATTAAATTTTCGAATGTAAATAATTCGTACAAATGCACTGCTAACAAATAAATTGGAAAATCTAAAATTTAATGCGTGATAACAATTATCCTTCAAGGCATTTTAATTAATTAATGTATTATCTTTGTAATAGTATTAATATGAACCTATTATAAACCTATATTTCAATATAAAATATCATTAACATCATTTTGTGTTTTAAAGTGTCAGTAATTGGTAGTTCTACCTTATTGCTAAAAACATCAGGAGATAAATATTAATGTAGTTTCTGCAAAAAAATATTTTTTTTGTGATCGTGCATTTTAATTGGCATGTATTTTACGAGACTCCATGATTCAAACCTTAACATTTCAAAAATTGTTAAAGTTAAGCATTTCATCAGCAGTGTGGATGTTATTTAAACGTGGAGTTCACTACCAACATAAGATGGTGATATCTTAAAATATTCAATTGCTGAGAGTTTTTCAGCATCAATATTTAAAATTTTAGAAGAACACTTTGATTTGTCCAGGAAAACTTTTTGGGATTTCTTTTTGCAATTAATGCCTTTTCTTGGTATTATTTGTTTAGGATCAGTGTCAAGAGATTACAAATTGGAGCATACCAATGACATATCTAGGCATTTTGCAAATTTATTTAGCAGTTATTGAATCAGTACCAAATATTCAGTTACTATCTATAAAGGTTTTATGCGAAGGGCTGTTTTTCAGGGCTTAAATACTTACCATGTGCTAAAAGCATTACATTCTAAAAACAGTTTTTCATCAACGCATATTTTTTATTATAAAATGAGGAAGATTTCATTAATAGAAAAAAGATTTAACATTTTGGCAAGTTTTTTTCCTGGAGCATTCATTAATTTTCTAAATCTGGATATCACTAAATCATAAAATTACTTTAACAGCCTGGTACAAAACTTTAAAGGTATTCTCCTTGGTTTTATTGCTCTTTTTTTCCAACCAGACGAAAACTACATACGCCCTCAAATAATCAATGTATATACGCAAAGGGATGCGAGGAACATACACTATTTATACCCATCTTCCGGCAGTATCCTTCGCAATATAAAAGTAAGTACGTAGATCGTACATATGCTTTAAATTTTAAATTTATCGGTAGTACGGGTTGAATAAAATAAATCAATAGGTCGTCTTCTCTTCTAACCGAGTTTGTCAGTCGACCAGTACGCATGCGCGTTGCCAAAGACTTTTCGCATTGCACAATCGATGGCAGACCGTGGATGCTAGGTTATTTTGAGCGAACTGAAAAGCACTAAAGTACACACGCATCAGCAATGAGATGTCGTGATTTTCAGAATTAGTTTCAGCTTTAAAAGCTAGCGACTGAATTACGTTAGGAGTGGGAGGGATCGTCCTTCGATAAATCAATTATATTTTAAGGCGATGAAAATTTTAGGCTGATGAGGGATTGTTCTGAAGAGGAATGGTAAACTGGAGTAATATAAGTGGATGGAAATGAATTATAAAGTTCTCGTCTGTATTGGCTTGAAGTATCTTCAATTGAAAAATAAGAATCACTGGTTAAAATATGTTCTTTTCTTTATAATCTTTCCAAGAAAATAAGAAGAACTACCTATGAGTATTAGAATTTAAATGTGGGTTGTTTGATCAAATTTTCGGAAGTTTATATCGATAGAGAGAATTATTGATTATGAAATATGTATCTACTTGTAGGTACGTAAAACAATAAAGTTAGAACGAGAGAACCATTTATATTATTTTATATTTTAAAACCAAAAATAAATTGCATTGGACTATTTAGTAAAGCGCACAACAAATTAAATAATACCAACATCAATAACGCTTCGAACAATTACAGGCAATTAAAACTAATTGATGCAATTCGATAATATAGCAAAAGATAAAGCCAATTAGTTCGTAACATATTCACAAACAAGTACACACACAAGAGTTGTCAGGCAAGCTAATAAGACAGTCAAGTGAATAGAACTAGGTTCTATTTACTTGCCGACTTGATTTTCCATTTTCCCAATTTTTTTCTTGTAAATTCAAGTCAAGTTACCTGCTGACTCAAATTGCTTCGCAATTGGCTTCATGTAAACTAGCCTTAAGGCTAGAAACGGCTAAGTTAAGTGCAATCAGATCTTGCATTGATTTGACTATTTTTTTTGGTAAAGTAGCTTTATATGTATGTAATATTAAATCTTAGAGCGTTTTAACTTTGCAATGTTTATAGTTTTCGAGTATGTAACTGTTACGAAAAGAAACCAAAAAAAAATTATTTTCGCTAACTTATGTGATATATATATTTTTTGAATTCCTAGTATATTGTAGTAGTTGTCCATAGTGATTATCTGTAGTTTTTTTAAGGTCCTAGACGTCCCCCAAGTAAGCTAAAAATATAAGTAAATACTTTAATAATGTTTTTAGATGTTATACTTATATATGTATTGCTGTGTACTGACTGAATTAAATGAATTTTAAAATGAAAAAGAAAATTAAAATAGCCTAGCTCAACGAAAAAATTAAATTGAACAAAAGAACAATTAACCTCAGAGTTACGCTCGCGAATTAAAACTTGAATCTAACCACGAAAAGTAAATTGTGAGAGAATGAACTCAGCCTCTCTTAATTACCCCAAAATTTAAAAGGGTTAATTTAAAATAAAAGAACAGATTTTTTTTAACCCAAAGATGCATGTCCAAAGTAACAATCAAATATATTTTATAAAATGGGTTTAATTAAAAAGGTGCAGAAAAAAACGTGAACTGAAGGTTCTGGCCTAAATTAAAAACTGCACTTGACTCTAAATTACAATAGGACAATGCTATTTCCCATACAAAGCAAAAGTTTTGTTTGTTCAGGAAGATAATCCTAAATATTTCAATTTCAATCCACGTGGTATCAAATTAAAATAAATTAAACGTGGACAATTACTAGAAATCTATAAAATCATAAACCAAATGCAAGAACAATTTCTTGCATTTGGTTTAATTTATTTTAATTTGATACCACGTGGATTGAGTAGAAGCATTGGCTTCTACTCACCCAAACCGAGATGATAGATAATTAAAAACGAAACAGCAAAACTGAATAACGAAAAATTAACTCTTTAAACCATAATGTGAAAAAATTAACTAAAATATATCTTCCCGAACAAAAATAATAAATGATCTTATATCTACAACGTGTACACGTCAATATATTAACAATTATTACCATCTGAATTCCTTGCTCAACGCGTTGAAATTGTGCTCTACAGTAATAACTATTCTGTATGAACTATGTAGCGACTTTTATGGAATGATTATGGCGAACAAAATGTTACACTATTTATTTTCTTTATTATTAATCGTATATTTGGTATTATTCAAAACAAATTTCCGAGTTCGCAATTGCTTTTTCCAAAATTACCTATATGCTGTATAGACCCCATCTGCTATTAACTTTTGCTGGTCAGGTCAAACAATAATTATGGTATCTATATTGTGTAATATTAGACCTCAAAATAATACTTAATTAAAATAGGGGAAATGAATCCCGTTTTACAACTATTAGAAATATATACAATATCAGCTCCGCAAGCCTAGCGACCCTCTGAAATCTTTCACTCTTCCTTTCCACTTTCCTCTATCATAAACCAAATGCAAGAAATTGTTCTTGCATTTGGTTTATGATTTTATAGATTTCTAGTAATTGTCCACGTTTAATTTACTTTAATTTGATACCACGTGGATTGAGTAGAAGCATTGGCTTCTACTCACCCAAACCGAGATGATAGATAATTAAAAACGAAACAGCAAAACTGAATAACGAAAAATTAACTCTTTAAACCATAATGTGAAAAAATTAACTAAAACATATCTTCCCGAACAAAAATAATAAATGATCTTATATCTACAACGTGTACACGTCAATATATTAACAATTATTACAATCTGAATTCCTTGATGGACTAAAATTTTACAGAAATCAAATTTCAATATTAAATGAATTACAAAATGGCTACAAAGATTTAAAAATACAAAAATACATCTACTTACGTCAATAGTCGAACAAGGAACTGCTTGACAAAACTCTACAATCGTTTCTCTTACAAAAATCCCTCTCTTAAAAACAACGCAAACGCACAATTCGCCGACAAAATCTAGTAGAATAAGTACAAAACAAAACTAGCAAACGTTAAACAAATAAATGAATGGAATTAATTTAAAAAACTTAACACTTAATTAATTAAATCATACAATACACTCTTTAATTAAAATTATACAAAAATAAACATTATTGTGAAAATTCTCGGAACATTGATTAATGGCTGAACGGTGTAAACAAGACAAAATCTATGCAACTTAAAATACACTCAGCGGTAACGCGGGTAGTCTAACCACAGCAGTATATATACATATAGTAGGTATGTAAACATACTTACTAAATACAACACACAACAACGTAGTAACATAAAGTTATATTTTGTGTTATAATACAGATATAATAATGAGTGATCCAATTCAAGTTTCCTATATTGGCTACATTGTAAATCACAGAATTTCCACTAATATCGCATGTTTGACACATCCAATGTCAGTTTGATGGAACCCATTTAAGAAATGGATCGCTTAACCATTGCTCAACGCGTTGAAATTGTGCTCTACAGTAATAACTATTCTGTATGAACTATGTAGCGACTTTTATGGAATGATTATGGCGAACAAAATGTTACACTATTTATTTTCTTTATTATTAATCGTATATTTGGTATTATTCATAAAAAAATTCCGAGTTTGCAATTGCTTTTTCCAAAATTACCTATATGCTGTATAGACCCCATCTGCTATTAACTTTTGCTGGTCAGGTCAAACAATAATTATGGTATCTATATTGTGTAATATTAGACCTCAAAATAACACTTAATTAAAATAGGGGAAATGAATCCCGTTTTACAACTATTAGAAATATATACAATATCAGCTCTGCAGGCCTAGCGACCCTCTGAAATCTTTCACTCTTCCTTTCCACTTTCCTCTATCCTTTGACTCATTTTGCCAGTGCTTCCTCTCCTCCTCCTACTCCTACTGTCCTCAAATCTTTCCTCTTTAGTCTCAACCAGCCATTTCATCTGCGGTCTTCCTCTTCTCCTTCTTCCTCCATCGCCACCATTTAACACTCGTTTAACCCATCTATCCTCTGTCATCCTACCAATATGCCCCAGCCATCTTGCTCTCTGCATCCTAATTACTTGGGTATTACTTGGCATCTTGTACATTTCTGTTATTTCTCTGTTTGTTCTTCTTCTGAAAACTTCGCAGTCTTTGACTCCCCATATATCTTTCTGAGAATTCTACGCCCCCATATTTCTAATTTGTCTTGTTTTTTTCTTATTCGTAGTCCAAGTTTCGTAGACGTATGTGACTGCAGGTCTTATTATTGTTTGATACTCTTATTTTTGCTGTCCTCGATATATCTTTCAATTTGATCACTTTTGCTAACATTCCTGCTGCCTTACTTTCCCTTGCTATTCTTTTAGCTATTTCTTTTTCTTAAGTATTCCGTTTGCTCCACCTTTTCTATTTTAGGGCTTCTATTTCCACAGCATTTTATTATCATATATATTTGTCCATGTCTTTCATGACCATATGTTTCATCTTTTCCTCGTTGATTTCCAAGCCATATTCCCTTGCTTTTTCTTTCAGTAACTTGAATGTACGTTGTAGTTCTTTTCTGGATCTTGCCATGAGTACTATATCGTTCGCATATGCCAGACACTGGTGTTTGTAACCATATATTAAACCTTTGGTGTTTACCCCGCTTTCCCTTAGGATGATTTCTTGGACTAGCTTGAAGAGCGTTGTGGAAAATGGATCTCCTTGTCGTAACCCTTTTTTTACCGTGAATTCTCTCGATAACGCTCTCTCCAGTGCTACCTTATTCTGCGTATTCTTCATTGTCTCTGTCAGTCTTCTCCAGTTTTCTTTTGGTATTCGGAGTTTTTCCAATGCATCGTATAACTTGCTTCTCTTAATGGTGTCGTATGCTTGCTTATAATCTATAAACAGCATATGCAAGCATTGCAAGTATACCTAATACTCGTTTTTATTCATCTCGTAAGTGGAGCTTCGTGCCGCTTACCGATTTTCCAAAAATGTTTAGGCAACAAGCGAGCTGACAAGTATGAAGAACTAGTAAAAGATATGATAAACCTTTAAAGGACTTAAATATATTGATGTCTTTAAAAATTCAACCATATTGTCATATTATCATTGTCAAGAGTTGCTCATGATGGAAACTTGATATAGAGGAAGGAGGCTCACTAAGATAATAGACGAAAACTGTTGGGGTCTTACCCGGCGTGAAATCTCTGGCAAAGACTATTCACGATGACGAAAAAACTGATATTTTTGGCTTTCTTGGACGACCTCTAGGATCGTCAAAACACTATCAGTAATCACCGTCGAAAATTACTACAACACGTTACAAACTCAAAAGAATACATCATATAAGTTAATGAAAAAGATTCCTTTTTGTTTTTATCCTTAACAGTTATTACTTGAAAACTTTCTGGGATTCAATAAAGCTACTTCAAAAAAAAAATATTAACCAAATCCATGCAAGGCCGATTTCATTAGCTCATTCGGCTATAGCCTTTACGAGATACTGAAAGTCCTAAATTTCTCGCTCAAGGCGGTAAACCCAACTTTCATCCACTATAACAAATTTGCAAGAAGTTTTTTAAAAAAATTACTTACGGAAATGGTAACGCTATTTTGCTTTTGTTTGGGAGTCGACATTTCGGGTTTACCTTTCTTGCAAATATCTTATAAAATCACACGACAGACATAAACAGACACGATCAACATTCTCTTAATTGCACACACACAACGTCGCGGTCGACTAGCCTTTATGTGAACTTTAGTTGTTCTACTACATCGCATCTCCAAAGGCCAAATATTCACTACACTACCTGATATGACGGAGCATTATCGCCAAGCGCATATCTATGTTTTTCTACAAAATCTATTTCAACGCATACTGCGTTAATTATATAATGTGTAATCCTCGTATTATATTTAATCTACCTAATTTTCCATTCTCCAATTTGTGTTATAACAATAACCGTGCATAGTATGGGTTTCAAAGCAAAACGAATATTGAAGCGTCCTCGTTCAACCCGTAGATGTACATACCACTTCATTTGCATACTATTATCCCAGATTTCCCACCAGATGCTCATCTCATTACAGATTGAGCTGATGTGGTGGCTGGTCCGTGAATGTTACCCAACTGTCTAAATATTGAAATAGATAACCTTCCCACACAAAATCTAAACGGTTTCTCCTAGAATTGGCATTAAATAAATAAAAGCATACGTCGTTATTAAATTACTGATAGCAGATGGAAGTAGTTGTACTGTCCAGTTCCATATAATAAACGACTCTGGAAACAAACTATGCTTATCAGACTATACTCTGGTAAGTTAGTGTTATATTTTCGAAAGATAACAAAGGCTATATGCGGATATGTAAGTGAGGAGGTTTGATGTTACACTGCGACATAAGAGATATATTGTGTCCACTAGTTTACAGCTGGCCTTCCAACCTATGTCCTTTTAGAACGTGGTGGATATCAGAAAGCTCCGCTTAGGTAAGTCTCCACTTCGATTCATATGCCTCCAAGTGCAACGCCTTGGTTACACAGTGCTATGTAATTAGAGAAGAGGTGGATGGGTGTTTCATCCTGTTCCCCACAAAATACATTCAGATTCCTTTGCGATCCAAGCTTACTCAGGTGTCCTTTCAATTTACAATGGTGTGAAGTTATTTCTGTTAATAGCGAACATGTTCTTACTCAGGTTGATGCATTCTGTAAACCTCTTCTGGTTATAGGTTCCCAGAAGAAATTTACTTGTCTCATTCCTTGGAGATTCTCCCAATAATTAGATTTTCTCTGCTCCATTTCTCTCTTCAGTTTGTTCAGTACTGTACTGCTACTTATCCCCACAAAAGGGCCCAGGCTTCTACAAAAGGCATTACAAGCTTTTTTGCGACGATTATCCATTATCTCGTGTCCATACCATTCCTGTGTGACCCGACCCACAGGAGGTGATTACTTTAATTCCTTTGGCCTAGCTCGTTTAATTTCCCAGGCATTCCAGCTATCTTGGAACTGATTTCATATGAGCTCAGCGCTTGATGGCTGCTTGACTACAGACATGATGACAATCTCCTGTTTCGATAATTTCTATCAATATTGAACTGAACGCAGCTTGTATTTCCGCTGAAGATACTTGGGGTATTTTCGCAAGCCTTCGAAGTACTGTGGTTCTAAGGCCCATATATTCCTATTCCAATTCCCTCTGACGTTTTGGAGCCATTGATGGCATTTCTATTCAATTTCAGGAAGGTGTTATGACCCCACTCTTTCTTGTTACTAAGCTTGGTGGTGAATTCCCTCGCAAAGCTGTTTTTTTTGACATGTCATCCCGGGGTATGTCCCAGGTTGGATCACCGTCAGGAGATTGAGGCCTATGCCTAATCATTCCTTCCTTGACCATTCTGAGTGTGGTTCTTTTTGCCGCGCTCTCTACCGCTATAGCGGGATAAGCTTATTGTTAGTACAATCAACCTTTCCATAGATAGGCTGATTTTGTTTTCTGAAGTAGCTTTATATATAATATTGAATTGATTAACTTTGTAACGCCCGTTGCTATTTGAACATGCAATGGAGTCTGGTGTATCAAGTGAGGATTTTCCTCATCCCACACGCGGCAAGTATATTAACACACCCGGAGAGTTGAGAAGTTGCCTCGTCAGAGAAAAAAAGGTCTTTGAAAAATCAAACTCGACTTCTTGTCCTCGAATACAACAGTTTGCGCCAATTCTTCACTGTCCATGATTTTGGGCCTGAGTTCCTATGTTAACTGAATTTTATAAAGGTGTATAAGTTCTTATAATTGATAATAATTATCCATTATAAGGACTTATACTGGAAGTATTGCGGGTAGAATAAACCAAGAATTATTCTTGGTCTTCAGACACCTTATCACTCACAGTAATAATATTCTCGGCTGAACGTACGCCACTATGATTCGCTCGGCTTATTCTATCGGCAATACTTCCATTTTTTTTGAAAATTTTTCACTACGTATTGATTTATTCGTCCAGCAGGACGATTTAAATTAAGTATAAATCATCCTGTAAAGGCCGATACACAATTCACACAGAATTGTTATTGCTTTAAAATAATTGAACAATTTTAACGCATTCAGTAATGGTTAAGCGATGCATTTTCTAAATGGGAAGTAATGACAATTGCCTAATTTGCAATGTAACCAACATAGGAAACTCGGATTGGATCACCCACTACTGTTAGCGTTATTTAGGTCAAAGTTTTGAGAAATTTTATTTAAAGAGTTTATAGTTTTTCAGCATTCAGGTTAAAGGCGTTCTGAAAGTTTCTGAAAAAAATCATTAGATTTTGTAACGAATTCTAAATAGTTCCACAAAATTAATAGTGCATCCGCTACATTAGCAAGTACAATAGTAATACATTTTAACTAAAATAATCTTAAAAAATTTATTGTTGGTGTCAGAGGGTATTCATAGCAGCTAAAGATTTTGATATTCCCATAATAATTTAGGTATTTGATATTCTACTTTAGAAGCGGGCACTAATGATGGAATTCTGTGCATAATTATTACGCCTGTAGGTCCATAAGCAAGTATTATCTATGCTTGCAGACGTAAAGATAACCTTAGAGACGTTACAGGTATGCATAGAATCTTACCACAAATTTTTCATCTACACAAATAAATCAAAATTATCGATTTTTAAATTTTTCATTTCATTCATTTACGTACATTTTCTATTTCTAAAAGGCATTAGCTTATCATTAAATATAAATATTAAAAAAATTAAATTTAACCAAATCGAAAATCGGAATGAGATAACATGATCCAATCCCAACTTCTGGTGCTGATTTTTACTAAGAATAGTTCGTGTTTAACTAAAAGTAAGTGAATATTGCAATAGAGGGCGCTAAAAACTGCAACGATCATCTAAATATAAAATCCATGAGATGAACTCCTCTCCCAACCCAGTAGGAAAAGCTTTGTCGCTACTAAACCATTACAATGGCACGGAACATCATCTAGAATATCCTCTTCATGCTGACAACATCTGTCGTTCTGCTAAACCTATAAAATATACATGCTTATTTTTTTTTCTACGAAAGAAGGAACAATGGAAAAGGACTGTCTCACATTTCGTTTCTATCTAATTTTTTAGTCTCCCCACCTAGTATTTTCCGCGCCATGGTAACCACGGTCTTCCAATTTTTCTCAGCTAGAAGCATTTCATTGGCCTGTCTAACTCTGTTATTCTTGAAGCTATTACCTTGCATGAATGTTTTCCCATTACATTTTTTTATTAGATTTGCAAATTGATATTTAACTCTCTTGATCGTTTCAAAAGGCCAACGTCAATTAACCTTTGAACTTTTTCACCTAAAATTAGAGTGCCTGGTATAATATCTCTGGCCTGCCGCAATCGATTTCACCCAGCGCAATTAACTGGAAATGCATCCGCTATTGAAGATTACCAATAAAAGTCAATTACCATTCTGGAAAATGCTAGCGTGAAACTGAATTTATCGGTCGGTTAATTGCGTCCATAAATGAAAAATACGGCGCAGTTCCTGTTTGCCCGATTAGCAGTAAAGATCGGCCTACCTATTCCCAAACGGTACATCAATTTGTTGAAATCTGAAGCATTGAGGGTTAAATTATGCGCCAGTAGAACGACGGTCCATTATTTAGTTACAGCTTTTAGCGTAGTGGGTTTGGGGTTGAATTTATGTGATGGATTACATTAAAGGAAATGGTATTGCTATATCAAAATGCCCATACTATGTCAACGACGAAGAAATTCAAACAAAACATAAGAAACATCCGTGTATCTAAATGATTTCGGGCCTAATAATGGAACAACTTTCGTGACAACGTCGAAAAAGATTGTAGAAGTCATTTTCTAGTCCGTTAGTCTTCACAGCTCCAACACCTTTGAGGAATCTAATATCTTTTCCATTATTCCTTTTCGGAAAAGGGCTTATCGATCGGTTTGCTGACGCGGATACCGTAGAGAGAAAACCATTAGATAACACGTTGACCTACTTATGGTTTTCCGTTCGAGCGGAGATGGGTTCATGAAAAATTTGTGCGTTCGTATCCTACCTTTCTCGTAAAGAATCTTAACTTGTTGCTAACAGAAGAGCAGGTATACTGTATAAAGAATGAATGTCCGCCATGTTCACAGGAATTAAAATTGCCCAGATCCGAGATCTAATTCATTTTAACAAGATATGAAGCTGGAATATTTATTTTAATCTCACGAATACAATTAAAAAGGGTAGAAGAAATAACGAAAAAATTGTCAGTGCTTATTTAATATTCCTGTGTCGAAGTGCTCAAATTGTTTTTTTCTTTCTACACTAACATGAAGATTTTCTTATAATTAAAATCTAAGTCACGCCGATAAAGTTGCCAACGTGTTGACACTACAAATACTCCGCATTTTTCAATTAGTTAGAAAAAAAATATAATTTATCTTCATCAGTATTTTCGATATTATTCCATCTTGCAAGGTTTGCAACTGTCTTCATGTAAAAAGAACTCAGAGAGCCAAGATAAGCAAGTTTTGTTACTTTATTTCCTCTCTAACCGGAAATCGTATACGACTTCAGTTTTTCTAAGCTTCTCCCCAAATTAGCAATATAAACACTTTCGCAGCCTTGTCAAACTAAGATAGCGTTTATATTTTTGCTTTTAAATTCCCTGTAAATTTTGGCTACAATATCGACAGTTCTTTATTCTTTCTCTTTCTCATCAAATGCAAATAGTGACGAGTCCAAAGAAAAACAGGTACAACAACCTTCCAATATCAAAAAAAGATCATTTTTCAACAATTTAAGAAAACATAGACAATGAATAAAGGAATGAATTTTTCGAGATTCTATCCTCCGGTTTCTAGACTTTCTTATAGACTTCTAGACAAAAAGAATGCTTGCTAAAGCCATCAACTGCAAACGAGAAATACATATCTACAAATCCCAAGCAAATTATACGCTTTGACAGAGTACAAAGACACTGTTAAGAGGTAAAATCCTACACACTAGGCCAATCTCGGCCTAGTGCAGAAGCAATGCAATTCT
>RXPK01003370.1:0-67193 GCA_004143645.1 Protaetia brevitarsis
GCCAAACCGCATACACGGCGGCGAGCACGCGGCACAATAAGAAATATTAGTCGACGGGTTTTGCGCCAACGGCAAAAGGAGGAATTTTTCGTGCTCCGTTTCGTCGGCATTTCGGACGTAATTTACTTCCACCGAGCGACGTAAGGGAAATATGAGAATTATTACGGGAAAAGTTTCGCTCTGGGGTGTGGACGCGTCTTGTGTTACTTCCGGCTGGGAACTGCAAGTGCTAGAGATGCGAAACGTTTTTTCTGTGAATCCCTTTTGGCTTTTTAT
This sequence comes from Protaetia brevitarsis, assembly GCA_004143645.1. Taxonomy (NCBI): domain Eukaryota; kingdom Metazoa; phylum Arthropoda; class Insecta; order Coleoptera; family Scarabaeidae; genus Protaetia; species Protaetia brevitarsis. The sequence goes on from RXPK01003370.1 coordinate 277, forward strand.
GGAAGTTTAAATCCACGTTCCGATTGAAACAACAGGTTAAATATAGTTTTAAAAATGCTCCTTGCTTAGGTCATTTTTATTTCTGAAGAGACGATAAGACCTATCTAAGCCAATTATAAGATTGTACCTCTTTAATTGAAAATTAGTATCCATTTTACTGATCAAATTTGGCGCCCAACGTGGGGATATATATTATATATTATTCATGTTTATGCAGAGTCAACGATATTTTGTATTCATATGCCGATAATATATTCACTAATGTCTGGGAATATTGCTGTATCTAGCAGATGCCGTACAAGATTATTGGTATGTAAGAAATATGTTTCACAATTTATTTTATTACTTAACATCGTTTTACTTCTTTGAGTCCACAATGTATGAAGCAAAACTGTAAACCGCTTATTTTAACTGATACTATCGGTATAATCAATATCGATTTCCAAACTTTTCGTGTACATCCATCTATATCATGTCCAGTCCTAACTTGTTATTAGTATTTTTCTAAGTTCTATAAAAATTATTAAAGAAATGAAAGTAAATATGACCAGTTTTATTAATTGGTTTAACAAGTTTAGTATTTTTTTTTGTTTTGTGAAAGTTCAATTTCACTTGTTGATTGTAACAACAGCTTAAATAGAATTCCAGATAATCTCTCTACAATTCATCGTCACCTTTAATTAGATTTAAATCGCATTATTCCTTCATCGACAAGACTTACCTTAAAGCGATTTATTAGTACCTCGCTGTGATTGAGTTGACTATTTTAAACTTAGGAAATCGTTAAGGCCTCTTTCAGACGAGGCGACTAGTTGAACGTATGGTTGTCAAGGAGCATACTGATATGAACCCTTTCACACGGAGTCAACTCAATAGCTCTTCAATGACAGTCAATTAGTTGAGAGTAAATCAGGCAACTTAGTTGAATCCCATACGAGGTAGAAAATTTGCATTATTATTAACAGTGTTAGCAGGAAAACATTAATATTTGGTGATTTCCACGTTGTGAATTCCAATTTTCAATTATTTAAGCAAAAACTTTTGTTTGTTGCTCAAGTATAGCGTAGGTTATATCGTTCTTCTTTTGACCTATAAACACACGTCATGACTGAAAACATTTTTCATCTGAGAAGACGACGTGATCCCAGAAACCATCCCCTTGTCTTATCATATCATGTACGAACTAAAGCCTACATTGTATATTCGCCTTCGTCAGAAGAAAATTGTTGACGGCGCAGCGGCTTCTTATAGCAATGTCAGGTATTCATTTCATTCATTCATTCATTAAGTTAGGGTGGGCACCTAAAGTCCGGCCACTTGAGCTAGGTGCTCATTGTACCATCGCCTATTTAAGTTCTTTTATTTCACGTCGAGTAGCTTGGGGGTTCTTGTATAACCCAGTTCTGCACAGTGAAAACTTGAGAACCTTCGAGGGCTCCAAAGATCTCTCCCGAAATATTTCCTGCCTGAGTACTTTCAATTCTCAAATGTGCAGATCATCATGTAAACTCGTTTCCGTTCGGTAGTCCTCATCTTCTGTATCATGGTTCGCTTACTCGGGCCTGTGCTTGTTGATGCTTTTCAGGGAACAGTGTTCCCAGTACCAGGCCCAGTAAGGTTTACTTCTTTCTTACTCGCGCTTGAGTAGTTTATCAGAGAATCTAGCAATCCCCATCCCCTTGCCCTCCATTTCTTTTTTACTCTTTCTTTATCTAACCAGGTCCAGATCTCCCTTCTTGCGGAGGAATCCTTAGTAATCCCACATACGGGCTCTGGACCCATGAAGTATGTTTTAAAGCCCTCCTTGGCTAGTTCATTGGCTATTACATTGCCCTTTATATCCTCATGTCCCGGCACCCAAATTAGAGACACCGTTTAGTCTCGGTGCCAGTATGTTTGAGGAATTGTTTGCAGTCTCTAAATAGTTCTTGACCTAGTTTACAGGGTTTGAGACTGGCGCTAATGACAGCCTGGGCTGTCAGCCAATTAATTTTCCTCCTCTCAGCCCCTTTTGCGATCATTTCGCACAGGCTGCAAGGCGAATAACCTCTGCCTGGAAAGACCGTTGTATGTTTCCCCAGGCTTTGAATATCCTTTGATTAGGGGCTGGGCCACATACCGCTCCTGTGCCCTGGCTGAATCTGGATCCGTCCGTGAACCAGTTATCAATAGCAGTGATCTCACTACGTGCCTGGTTTCTGTTCAGTGAAGATAATTTCGAGTGCCATGCTGTCCGAGGGCGTTTGCAATGTTAGGTACCTTATACAATATCCTGAAAATTTAATTTCTTTTTTTGCCCTGATGGCTGTCTGGGATGGATTTTCTCGAAGATAATTTACTGATTGATTGTCCTGCTGTTGATTTGTCACTCTTCTACGGCCTTTTCGCTGTTTCCGTCCAATTACATCTCTCTCATGATTTTTTTTTCTCACGAGTACGATAGTGTTTCTATTAAGTCCGACCCCATCCGCAATTTTCCTTAAGCTGATCCTATTTTGCAGCCTAATTCGAATTATAACCTTTGGAATCTTAATTGATTGTGGCATATTAACCTGACAATATATGACAGATATAAATGACAGTAAGTCTATTTTTGACATCCTTCAGCGGAAACCAATCAACCTAAAACCAAATATTATACCAGTATACATATGGTCAAAGAAATGTTCCACTGGCGCACTATAGATGACACCACCAGCATTTTCTCTCATGGAAATTTATTACCACTACAAATGCACAACAATAGAAAATGCTTCAATCCTGTTTGACATATGCCACAAAGGGTATTCTTAAATTTGCTTCTTGCGTAATATCTCTTTTACTATATAACTTTTATTAAGATATTTTTAGAGAAGAAGAGAAAAGAAAAAGTCAAAGTTCAGCGACCCCCCTTAAGTCTAGAAACGTTTAACTTTTTACGAGATTTATTCGTTTAATGTTTCACACATGCACAGCCGATGTTAACTGGCTTGATAACTCCATCTACGGTCAGCATCATAAATTCCGGCATTGTTTAACTGAAGCAGTAATAACTTCATTTTTACCGGGTGTAATCGACGGATCCGACAACGATTCACCTGACGATGCCGGAGTAAAATTCGCTCCGGAAAAAAATCAAAATTCACCCGCGGCCGACGCGAAACAAAGACCGACCATCCCCTCTACCGAACGCAGCAGACAGAGACGCATCCCTCGGTGTACTGTAGAGGGCAATTTCCATATATTCCATTAAAAAAAAAAAAAGAGGGAGACCCGTTGTGTTATTGGCATTGTATTTTCGCAGCAACGAACGTCTGGGTTTGATAGCCGAATAATGCCGTGGCGTCGGGCTTGCCTCTCTTTATTATTTTTACCGGCCATTGTTCGCGGACGGAGTTCGCTGCTTTTTTCTCCCTTTTTCGGCGCTATCGAGAGGGTTCCTCCGCGTCCCGCCTCGTTCCATTTCGCGGGGAGTGGGCCGCAATTATTTACGGTATATACCTTGGCGTTGTACGGGGAATATCCGATATCACGGAAAAATCCGGTGCAGCCTTTCCGGCCGTGTCCGGGCACTACAATGGCCAGCCACTGCCTCTCTTTCTATTGGAGTATAAGCCCACACTGGAAGGGATTAACAAGAAAATACTGATCTTTTATTATTTCGTTCTTGGGAAAAGGAGGAAAGATTCCAGGTTGTCGTATGGATTGGTGAAACTAGATATAGATGGCGTTGAAAAGGATTCATACAATTACTCATATTAATCATTGTATTTAAAAAAAATATATCATTTTTTTTTATTTTAAGAAGACGATCGATCAATAACTTGTGGAAAGTATGTGTCAAGATGTTTCATTAGTTTATTACCATAGAATTTCTCGACGACACCGGGAAAGTGACGGTCGAAAATCCGTGAAAAATCGCGAGGCAAGAAATCAAAATAAAAACAGAAAAGGCGATAATCACTTCGCTTTACAACCTTCAGAATAAGTGGGTTGATATTCGGCAATCATGCAGGGTGCCAGCCGGCTCGTCGGCGAGGGAGTGGGTTGATATAAACACAAACCAGAACAGATAAAAATTTCGGCGCCACCTGCTTAGGATTACTTACCCTGTCATGCCCCCAAGATAAGCAGGAATCCACGGTGTTAAATAAAAATCGAGGATAAAGCGGGTTGCAAATGATTTCACACAAAGAAATAAAAATGAGTTTACTGACAAAGCAAATATAATTTTTTATGCGAATCATTGAATATAAATAAACAATAAAGGTTATTGCCAGGATTGAAAATAAAAAGAAATAAGCTCAAAGGAGCAATGTTGTTGTCGAATTGACATTAAATACGGTAAAAAAAATGACAAGTTGTCCTAAGATAGGACACGAATGCCGAACGCTATGGCCAACGCGAACCGCTACATGGACTTGTACAAACAAAATTTCTTAAATTATAAATTCTTGAAATGTTACGGTTACAAAACACAAAAATAGATTTAAATATTGAATGGTGAATAGGCGAATAAAAACCTGTATATGCCAAGCCGATATTCAATCGGATGGTGTTTGACAATGATTTCAAATTAAGTGGAGTAAGGGAACAAGAAGTAAATGAATATCCGAATTGAGATTAAACTATTTTTAACTAAATTAACGTTAGGTAGCACCCTCCGATTCTTAGGCACACATATAAATTTACTTTATTACATTACATACAAAAAAAAAAACAAAATGATCGGGGGTGGTTTCCTATTATAATCGCGGAAAGGTTACAAATAAACAAAAGAAAGAGAACGTGCACTTAGCTTTTCCCCTGTTCAGCTGTTACGGGGCATGGAGATCCTCTCCTATGGGGACTAACAGATAGCCTCTGGTCCGACCTGGTAATAACCGAATCCGAATGGTCCGGGTAAATTTCAAAGAATGTAGGGTTCTCCGAAGGACTTAAAGAGTCGCAGAAGTCCTCAGCCACACGTGGGTGTTCAAATTCTCACATAAAACGAAGGTAAAATTCCAGAATTCGAAAATAAGGGGGGTTATAAAGACCTCTAAAAACACAGAAACGTCAAAGTTAGTGATTTAAAAGAAATGACAAGATCTGTTTACCGTTAAATAACGAGGTTTTACAACGAAGAGAAGAAAAAAAAACAGATATGGCGTTGGGACGCGTGGTTCTCAAATTATATTCCGAATTTATCGGACCCATCTGCCATGATATTCACGAAAATTCCACACCAAACACAAGCGAAGATACGGCCAATGATTATTTCAAGCAATCTTCCAAAAAGATCCACAGATGTGTGAAAATATCCAAAATTTCCAAAGATAGGAAGATGTACTCATAAGAACGCGTCTAAACAACAACCCAGAATAATGGCCAGCAAGCCGGAAGGAAGGAATTCGTCACACTACCAATCAGAAGACAGATAAATAAAATATGAATACAGACATCGAGGTGCCCTCTAACGTCGAAAAGATGTAAACACAGAATATGGTCGATCTAGATAAAACCACGATCAATGAAACAAATCTATCGATGCGTGGGAATCGATAATACCGGCATGTGCAAAACAAACAGATCTTACCTACCTAGAAATGAAAACGTCAACTGTCAAAACATGGGAATTGAAGGAATTTACTAAAATTGAAAGAAATTAAACGGAAATCTAAGACCGTATTAAGTATAAGAAATTAACTGAGAGAGAGTAAATGAGAATAAAAGATACAAATTCTAGCTATACCACTCTAACAGGGGAAAGAAAACACAATTTGAAAGCCAAAAATTAAATGATAATGTTTACGTTGTGAAATTACAAGACGTGGAAGCTGAAGATAAAAGAAGGAAATAGAAGAAAATAAGGTTACAAAAGCTTGTCGAAAAGACTAGCGGAGAACTAGCTCGAGATAAGCAAAGCAAAAAAACCGTAACAAACTGTCACTGCCTTGCTGATTTGACGTAAATTATTCCGAATAAATTCTAATAAGGAAAGTAAAAATGGTGTGTCCCACCAACAGCAAATACATTGACATGTTGTTAATTTATTAAGAAATACACCAGAATTCTGCAGCTGCAAGTCTACAGGGACGATGTCCTAACAACCCATCCATCCAACTTATTTCACCAAAAATTCACCGCTTGGGGAAGACTTGAGGATTATTTTTTCCAAAGCTAATTCTGCTATTTCTTCCTGTCCCACTTTGCGCTGTACCTCACCTTAAACCAACCTCAGCAAACCGCGAGATAGATGTGACACGTTCACATTATGAGAAGTGAAATTCCCCATCTCTGCTCTAGTTCAAGATCGATATGTAATTACGTGAAACCCTAGGATAAGCCGAGATAACCTCGATGTTAGTTACCTTTGCGTCTTCACGCGCCCTCCCACTAGCTAGGGAAAGAGAGACGTGGCGCAGGTGAATATAAAGTGACGAAATTTGCATTCTCGAAGAGACGAACTAGGCTCTAGTCGGCGTCGAGTTGCCAGAAGACCATCGCGCGGCAACACTCCCGTCATCGCATCAGGCGAGCACTTCATTCTTCTGTGTGTGTGTGTGTGTGTGTGTGGGAATTATGCAAAACGCGTTAGCACGGAAAACGAATAGCACTAAATAGTGCGCCGGAATTAAGTTAGCGTTCGCTGCGCGGGGCTAATTTCATTTCGGAAATCTCTCCGCTTCAATTAGGCGAAGGTGCACGGGAATATTAAGTCCGTGTGTTAGTAAATATCCAGCCGAGATAGGGATTCTGGCGACGGTTTTTGACTTGACTTCGTTTCGGTGGTGGGCGATAGTTTGGAATCGTTCCAAAACGGTAGATTAAATAAAAGGCTTCCTACGTTCGGCCATTTTCTGGGCGAGACAATTCTTTAATGAAACGGAAAATTGTTTTCTCTTTGCTCTGTGTGCATTCGACTAGAGAGGAGGATATTTATTAAGTTTTATTAATGGACAACGTTCAATATCATCAATACAGCAAACATCAAAAAGACGAAAGAGTTTGAGAATCATACAGGGTTTTGCACGAAACTGGGTAGTTGGATGTTTTCCGGCTTAATGAAACTCTTCACCTTTAAATATTTGTTGGTTTGCAATAATTAGTAATTAGTTTTTTTTTTATTATTATTAAATATTTACAAGCTTATTACACTTCACACTCACAAATTTTGTTATTTTAAATGAAACATAATAATAATAATAATATATTTGCCATCTAAAATGTATAAGAAGAGGCCAGTGTCAAAAATACAATAAAACATCTCATATAAAGAGGCACATTACGTTACTAACATTATAAATAATTTACTAACCTAATATTTCTTATCAAGGTACTCTTCAAATGTATAAAATGTATTGTCGATTAAATATTTGCCTAGCTCTATTTTTGTTTTCTTTTCATTGGTAATTTCTTTAATGTAATGTGGAAGGGCATTATACACCAAAATTATTTTATAAAAAGCTCCTCGTTCATAACTGGAAAGGCTGTGGGAGGGTATTGCTAAGAAATCGGCATGTCTGGTAGCCATACCAGATGAAATATCACGATTACGGCTAAACAGATGCTTGTTGGACAGATAAAAGGATACCAAGTTGTAAATGTAAAGACATGACAGGCTAAGAATATTAAGTTCTTGGAACAGTGAACAACAACTGCGTTTTACTGATTTTATGCATCATACACCTATTGATATTTTTTTTTGCAATTCAAAAGCCCGTTGTGCATACGATGATGAACCCCAGAAAATCAGACTATAAGATAGCCTGGATTGAATATGTCCGAAGTACAATGTTTTAAGGCTATCTATATTAATCGTACTTCTGATTTTATAAAAGCCGTAGTAATACCGACACAGTTCCACGTACACAGACTCTACCTGATCTTCCCAATTAAGTTTAGTGTCCAGTACTACACCTAAGTATTTTACTGTGTTTGTTTGTTCGATGTTGTTTTGTGTTGTAGAATTTATGTCTGTTTTCGTCGTAAACTGAATCAGCTTGTTTTTTTCAATATTTAGCTGCAGCTTATTCATATTACACCAGCTTGACATTTTTTGAAATATTAAATTTAAAGATTCCGTAACTTCATCATTTGAACCACCTTTTAATATGACGGTGGTATCATCCGCATATTGATATAATGTCCCGATATCCAGAAAGGAAGCTAACTCATTGACATAGATTATAAATATTAGTGGTCCCAAGATTGAGCCTTGTGGTATTCCTTGCACTATAGCGGCGTTGTCTGAATATATGCAAGTTCTTACATTAAATACTATCGTACGAATACTAACGCATTGTGTTCTATTTGCGAGGTACGACTTTAACAATTTTTTAAGGGAGTTCCACGAACACCATATCCATACAATTTCTCAAAAAGTATTTCATGCCTTATGGTTTCAAATGCCTTACTGAAATCAAAGTATACGCCACATACTTTACTTTTATTATCCACAGCTTTTTCCCACGATTTTTCAGGTAAAAATCCATACTGTGTGCAGCTTAAAAGGCTGTTAACTTTGAAGAAATTGAATGTTCTTTTATAAATTATTTTTTCAAATATTTTTGAAAATGATGATAGTAGTGAAATTGGACGATAATATGTAATAATTACATATGATTACATTTTGGAATTCAGTATAAAATTCTATGACGATTACAACTACAGGGTGTGCCACCACATTCGCGTCGGTTTATATACGAAAAGTGGTAACATGTTTTCAAATTTTTTTATAAATTTTTATGAGTTCAGAAGGAGCACATTTCAACATTATTTTGAAGTATACAGATTGAATCAAAAAATAATTACACTCCAAAGTTGTGAAAAAATAAATGGAACGTCCTGTATATTATGACATATTTTGATAGTTCAAACTAAATAAAGAGAAGTTGGTGTTAGGTTTCTTATGCCTAACTCAACTCATTTACGAGATAATTAACTATACTTCAAAAAGATAGGCCAACATTGAAGAGGTATGCCTGTCATGCATATTTAAACTGATAACAAGATGGACAGTTTGAATCTGATAAGAGATTACTTGTCTTTACGGCCATGTGGTTGTTCAGAAAAAAAAAAAAGACTTGTTCTAACCTATAGACAAGGTCGCTGGCTGCAAAAAGCACATTTGGAAAAAATCCTATTCATCATTGCGAGATATCTGGATGTGGGTGATCTTGCCAACTATACAGCAGATCACTAACTGCGTCGAATATCGACAACTCTTCTGGCGGAAGCTAGGATCAGTATGACCACATTGAAACGCCATGGTGGATGGAGGAGTACATGGTTGCGCTGAAAGGATATTTTAAGGATAGTATATCTTCAAAAAGTAACGTTTCAAGGATGCTAGCAGGCATACATACCCTTCCCGCGCAAAAACTCGATACCCAGACAATGAAACATAAATGAACGTTTGCTATAGATAGGATCCTAATTACCTTCCAGAATTACCAATTTTAGGTGAATTCAACTTAATGTTAAATGGGTATTTACATAATAGTTTAATTCTATATTTTATAAGTTTATTAATATAACTGAATATCTAACCTTGACAGGTTAGATGTTAAGCATAAATGAGTACGTAAAATGTATTTGCTTGTAAAGTCTTGTTTACTTTGTATAAATTTTGAATGCATTTCTGAACCCTTTAATCTTGATTATGAAAATCTGAGATGACATTTCCAATCTTGATTATCCACATTATTGGATTACTTATGAATAGGTTTGCAAGAACATTTTTAAAAAAATTAATGTGTATTAATTATAGGTTGTACCTGAAGATAATTAAGTATGTTTATATTACCTTAAGATTACCACCTTAGTAAGTATATCTAGCCGTCAATGGTTTTTTTATCTTTACAGGAAGTCGAGAGAAGGAACAGAAGTTAAATAGATTAACAAGAATAATTTGTAATAATTTCTTGTTTGTAAACTTGTTAAAATACATATCTTTACTTAGTTTACGGTAAAAATGTTAATGAAACATGTTTAAATAGAACTAATATGGTTTTGCTGAAAATTTGTGTAATAAGCGTATAGCAGTAGTACCTTCTAAAAACCACTGATAATTGCATCATGCTTAACAAAGATTCCACTTGCAATATTAAAGATTGATAATTAATTTCATCAACAAAAACTGAAATATGAATAATACTAACTCTAGCAGCCTGTACTAAAAGTTTTCTTTTGTAGTAAAATAAGTAGAAGTATAAACTTAAAGATGTTTAAGCAAAAATGATATTGAACATTATGTTCTAATAAGGAATATTTACTATATTGAAAAAGGAGTGCCTCAAGGTAATGTTTTGTCCTGTATTTTTCTTAACTTGATTTCGATATATCTTCACAAAATAATGAAATTGAACGATCAATGAAATGAATTTTTTGGGTATGACTATGGACGAGACATTACCTTGGAGTGCTCTTTGCCAAAAAATTATAAGTAAATTAAATTCTAGCTGTTACCAAATACGCAATCTTAGGGCTATAATCGATCTTAAATCTTTCTTATCATTTTATTATGCTAATATCCACAGCAGACTATCATACGATATTACTGTTTGGGGTGCATCACCAGCCGCGCGAAGTGTATTTTTGGCCCAGAAACGTATTATTCGTTGCATGGCTGCACCAATGATGTCCACACATATGATACTAGGTTTAAACATAATTTTCATATTCCTAAATTTTAATTAAATTTGAATAAAAACAGTCCTAATGTTTTGGGTTTAAAAATATTCAACGCATTGCCTCAAAGATTTAAAGAGATTATAAATTACAATCAATTTAAATACAGTGTTAGAGCATTCCTATTGGAAAGATGTATATGTTCTCCTGACGAGTATTTTAATTTATGTACCCTGTAGTTTCCGTTTTTATTGTTATTTTTTGTGTATTGACTTTGCCCACATAGTTATATATGCATCATGAAGCATTATTATTATTATTAAAAAAAATGTTTGTCTAAAGTGTTAAATGTACATGACATATACTAATTTTATGTATTATTTTATTTGTTAAACATTTATTGACGAAGTTTACTAAAGATTTTGCTGAATCATTTTGCTGATGCCTTTCAGGAACTACTTTTGTGGTATCTTTTTTAACAACTTCGTAAGTTTGTAATTAATGAGATCCTCAATCACTTTTACACGTTAAAGTGGCTGTTGGCAGGAATAAATTTGATGATCTAACACTAATACGACCATTAATCATAATTTTATTTTGAGATGATTTTTCTTGTAGCAAACAGACAGTTTTGCTACTCTCAAAGAAAAAAAAACTGCTTTCTTACAATTAAACCTAAAACGGCAAAGTTATTTCAGGTTTTTCCCCCATCAACCCCGCACCCCTCGGTTTACCTCCTTCGAAATCACCATTTCAATCAATCCGCTGCTTCCCTCCAAAAACAGGCACGTCATCCATCCGACAACGAGAGAAGGAGCAAAAGGCACGCGTAACTTTCTTAAAACGAAAAGAGAGAGAGAGAGAACATCCCCATTTTCTGCCGTCTCGCTGGCTGACATTTTCTCATCTCGCGGCCGTTTTTTTTCTTCCCGGGCCCGAAATTTTCCCGACCTTTGCCGTATCCGGCGATAATTGACGATCAACGCCTCCCACGATTCCGCGGAAAAGTTTCTCCGGCAATAAGAAGGGGATGAAAAAGAAGAAGACTGAACGAGAGCGAGGGAGTATTCGAGCGAGCGAGCTCGTCAATAGAAGATGGATATCTTTTGAGTGCGAGGGGGAGCAAGAAGTGAGAAGTTTAGACGTGTTCGTTCTTTGAGTTTTCTTCTGCGGGAGATTTCGGAGGTGCTGCGTATTTAGAACGAGTTTCAACCTTTTTCGCCTAAATATATTTTTACGTTGATATTATTTTACACGCTTCGATATCATATTGGCACTAGAAAAAAGATTTTGTGAAAGGTGCTGTGATTTCTTTTTTCTCCTAAATGCTATAATTTTAAATTCTAATTAGTGGTAACCCCAGTGACCAACTATATTTATTTCATATTTTATAAATATTTAAAAAATATTAAATCTTTCTTGAATATTAATTATATTAATATAATATGCATAAAATATATTATAGAAAATATATTAGGAAAACATTTAAAAACTATATATGTTAGGTAGCATTAATAATATTTTATTGCAAATGTTTTCTCAATATATTTTTCATAACTCTGCAAGAATATTTTGCTTTGTATTTCTGTAAATATTTATTTCATATAAAAAAGAGATTGAATTTTTGCTTTTGTACATTTGGTGCGTAGGACGAATAATATAAAATGGGTAAAATATGCATACATATTAAGTAGATATGTACTTATTTAAAATGATAGTTTAAAGATTAAATTAGATAATATATATCTAATATGATTTAATTAGTATCTAAGTTGAGCGCTGTAACTTTTCTATTAATATATCTGCGTTTTGGATTATATTATTTGTAATTATTGTAAGTTGCGAACGTCAACACAACACCTCTATTCATTACGGTGCCGGTGTTATATGATTTAGTATTGTTTATGCGTCTATGGATTAGGTACATAGAATGCATATGCGCACGTGCGTATCATCAACGATTTCTTTCGTTTGTCAGTTACATGTTATAGTTTATAATAGTATACGATTAGGGCAGATTAGGGTTAACTGTGTAATTAATTGTTGCGGGGTGGGTTTTAGTTTTTGTGGTATCTACGAGGTAAGCAAAACTTTGAACATGTCATGGCATTTATAAGATAATTGGAATGCTCAATATCGCTATGTACAGAAATCGTTTAATAATATAATTGTAGGAATTTTATGCATCATATATGTACTGCATCTCCAGATAAATTGCTAGTTGATTTGCTTAAAGATTCATCTCGGTGATAAGCGTCATAACTCAATAGAGGTTAGAATACGTTGTGTTGTTTTATATTGTTTGTACGTAGAATGTTTTCAAATATTATGAAATAAAGTAAAATAAGTATCGTAAGTATTAGAATGTAGCTACCATCCAATTATTGTAAATGCTCCAAATGTATTAGTAGGTGTTGATAATGTTGTACGATGTTTTATTCGTGGAATGATCTAATACAATTGCATTGTTTTTAGAGGCCACAAGGAAACGCCCATGAGAGCGCCACTACCGAAGATATGAAAAAGCCATAGGGTTGTACCTGGCACCAGCCAAGACTAAACTTAAAATTAGTATTTTTCATTTTTATTGGCTTATTCAAATAACATGATAATAAATACGTTTGTTTTTTATTTAGAACACTTCAATTAAAAAATAGTGATTAATTTGATAAACCTTCAGTATGCCTTAAAAGATGCCAGAATTATTGATTATTAACTTGTATGGTGAGTGTGAAAAAACAAGTTCTTGTCTTTTAGACAACTCTATGTATGTTTCAACTTTTCGTTATCCACGTTATACATTCTAAATAACCAAGAACAATTTTAGTTCATTTTGACAATTAAATAGATTGCATAAAAAATCTCAATTTTCATATAAATAATATTTAAAATATTTTAGAAAAATATAGCGCTTACATTAATTTTAAAATATGGAATAAATATTTTAATTGAATATTTTATCTATATTTAGAAAAAAATATGAAAAATATATTCAAAAACCTCTCACGAAAAATATTTATAAAATATATTTTTAAAAATATCTATGTAATATTTCTGGCTGTTAGGGAAATTAAAGAAATAATTAATTTACCACTAATTTTCAAAAAAATCTTTAAATCTGTTGCTCAATTGATACTGCAACTTAACAGATACTCAAGCAAAAAAAGACAGCAACACACCCGCTCATAAACCGGGAACAAAGGTAGTGATTTTCGATTTTCTCTTCTTAATTATGCAACCCAATATACACTAATGGTTACATACGACTATACGCTAATTCTGACTGTAAAACTGTAGCATACTTTTAAATACCTTTTTTGTGTTTTAGTTTACTACTAATTTAAAAAAATCCTTCATGTTATGTGACATTGCAACTTAACCGATATTGAAACAAAGCAGCATTAATATTCCAGCCGCTCATAAACCGGGAGCAAAGGTCAAAGATTTCGTTTTACCTTTTTAAATTAAGTGCTAGCTGTGGTCAACTAACTATTGTTTAGGAAATAGCACAATATTAGAACAGGATTAAAATTAATTTAGAGAATAGCTCAATGTTTTATTGACATTTTTATATCAATGGACATATTTTTACATAACTAGCGGCGGCTGGTGCTTACGTTTTACAAGGGCCACCATTTATTAATAAATTAAAAACGATACCAGAAAACATCTTTAAACCCCATGCTCCACACATGGGGCTACCTACTCTAATTATCTCATTGTTCCTAACATGTCATTGGTCCCTATTTTAATTAACTAGTACCTAACTACCATTGCGGAACTAGTGACGGTGGTATTGATAATATTGCGCCCGTGGAGAGACTTTATAGATCTCCCAGTATTCACCTACATTGAAAGAAACTATAAAGGTTATTTTGACAGATAACGTTTTTAGTTTCTTTCAATGTAGGTAAATACAAGGGTCATTACAATGATCTAATTTCTTCGTATAAGTTGGTAACGTGTTCATATTTCAGACTATAGCACACGAATTTCAATCATTGTATTAGCCCCGCCTGTGACGTATGCACCAGCCGCCACTGATAACAACAGTATTGTTTTTATCCAACGCTGATTGGTTTTGACTATTTTAGTAGTTAGTTAGCGTCAACACGTATTAATTAAATAATACATATACCAAGCGATCGATAAAGACTGTCCTGATCCTCATCAAGTTTTCAAGTAATTCATATTTACATCCATTGTTTCGATTAAAGTTAGCTGACATGATTCAACAAATTGCAATTTCTATTTTCTCGTGTGTGTGCAACCCAATATACACAAATGTCATGATCAAGTAATAGCGTACTAAAATTGTACGTAATATCAATCGTAATCAAAGTTAATGGTTACATACGACCATGCAGAACATACGCCAGTTTTGGCAGTAAAACTGTGGCATAATTTTAAACTTAAACTTTTTGTATTATTCAGATTTTATTAATTCGGGACAATTGCTTCGGGAACGTGGGTTATCAATCAGCTGTGGTCAATAGCCGAAAAACTAGAATTTCAAAATTCACAAAACAACTTTTAAATTCAAATAACGTATTAATTAAACAAAAATATACTGCGCGATCGAAGAAGACTGTCCAGATTCTGATCAAGTTTCCACACAATCCGTATCAATATTTACATACATTGTTTCCATTGGAGTTATTGGACATGATTCAACAGTTTGCATTTTGTATTTTATTATGTGTATGCAACCTAATACCTATGCACTAAGGTCATGATCAAATGATAGTGCACTAAAATTGCACGTAAAATATGTGTGGATGTTAATGATTACACACGACCATGTAGAAAATACGCCAATTTTAAATGTCTCCTAACTACTGTGCTATAATGGGCTGGAGCGCCATCGTTTTGAAACCACATTCAGTGGAACATCTAATAAAATTGATAATTGATTTTTCAAAAGATTCAAATGGGCTTCTCGTCAACATTCCTTTAAACAAAATGTAGTCCAATCAAATAGGATTCTACTATTCCTGCTCAAACACTTACAAGCCATCAATGTTGGTGATGTAATGGTCTTATGGAATTTGTTTGACAGTTTGGTAATGTCATAAAAATCGTTCCACAACCTACTTTCTGTAAATAAATATCCTATTTGTGTGAAAATTTCTAAAAATTATTAAAAATTATCTCAGAAAGTACAACTATTAGATATACCATATTCCTAACAAAAATGAGATATTATAAAAAATGAAATGAAAAAATATAGGATGTTGAATTTAAAATAACAATAGCCGTTTAAACATCACACAAATTGATTGCTTCTGGGGAACACGCTCTATAATGTTACCAAAGAATTCATCGATTCAGAAGAAAGCCTGTTTAGCAAATTTTAGAGTTTAATTGTTAAAGTAAAATTAAATCAACGCGCGCATTTTGAGAATTTCATGTAAAAAATTAAATAACTTGTAGACCTCGCATTCGAAATTTGAAATCAACATTGCGTATTTGTAGCATTCATTACAATAAATCAGCATGCATAAAAAAATAAATATAGTTTCATTTGAAAAAAAAATTAGGTTTGGTACGGCCCTGAGAAGCTGATACACCCCTGTGAACGTGAAAATATTTTTGGAACGTGCACTTATTTCCATCATGTGTGATGCCACAATGAAAAATATTTTATGAGAGATGTTAAAGTCAATATCAACCGATATCGGACTATTGACTTACTCGGTATATCTATCAAGTTTCACACAATAATTGTAGTAGTTTTCTTATTGGGCAAAAATAGTTGTGACGTCAGATAAAATTTATTAAATTTTCGAAAATACCATGTATTTTTAACATTATTTCTTTCAAAATACTAATTTTATTAAAAGAAAAGAATTTCAGTTATTTGAAATTTAAGAAAAAATTATATATATATATCACGTGACATAGATTCTACAGTTGAAGTGTTGTGATGATTATTACATAATTTTTATTCCCAATCAGTATTCAGTATTATAATTTATTCATGTATTTATTTGTTTTATTATATGAAACCTGCTTTTAAGTTGGTACTTCATGGAATCTTCACAGCATATTCCGTAAATGTCGAACCAATCAAGTCTTCTATATTACAATGTTGTTTTGATTCTAATTTGTACTTTTATCGATTTAAATCCCTTGTTTTTTAAAAAAAAAAATTCCATAAAATTATCTTAAATCGCTTTTTAAAATAATCCAGCACTCCATTTTATTCAATCAAACAAAACATTCTATTGTGAACATATGCAGAGAAGTGCTTCTATGGCCCTTTGTTGATACGAAACGCTTTTGTATCATGGTTTTGTTATAACCGGTATTCTTCCCAAGTTGCTTTTATGTAATATTAAACCCTTTGTTTCCATTTTTGTAGTGTTAACTCACCGCCAACAACAGAAGCCTTGATTATGTTACGTTGTAATACATGCGATTAGCATATAAATTATAAATTAGATGAATTACATTCTTTTGTCCCCACTGTTACTGTGTCGTCTTTTAATATGCAAATTGCTGAAACCCTATACCGACGATAAAAATAAAATCCAAACAAGGAAGTAAACAAAAGATATATAGTCACATATCGTTCGATATCTTCAAAAGGGATCCCTTTTCTTAAGAGCTTATTAACGTCTAGAGTATACCCGATCCGCTTTGTCTACGATTTCCTTTTGTTGTTTCAACCGCGATCACTAACGAGCACTACGCAGCCAACAATTGCCAAAATTGCAAAAAACAAAAGAAATCCTCTCGGAAAGCCAGTGCGAATCCCATAATGAAATTCATCCAAGGTGATGCGATCACCACTTGTATATCACTGTTGCTGTTGTATCTTTTTTCGGGATAGTTTTTTAATTTTATCCAAGTTTTTTTCGCCAGTTTATCCAAGTTTTTTGTTTGACAAAGTTTTATCCGGATATTTTTGTTTATCGAATTTGAAGTGTTTGAAGTTTTTTTCTAGTGTTTATCCAAGTTTTTTTAATCATATCCAAGTTTTTTCTCTGGTGTCTTCGAACTTTATTGTAGTGCTTTTAATCCATATTTTTCTTCGTATTTTTTTAACATTCAAATATTTATCCAAGTTTTTTAGTTTTATTCAAATTTTTATGGAAGTATTTTTGATGTATAAGATTCTTTCGTGTAGTATTTCTTGACGTATCCAAGTGTTTTCTAGTTCTATCAAAGTTTTTTATTTTATCCGGTTTTTTTATTGTTTTTAACCAAGTTTTTCTTCCGAGTCAGATTTTTTTTTATGTTTTTTTTTAATCTCTTACCTGTTGTCGCCAGTGTCTGTCTCGTAGCCGTACTCCGGCGGTACACTTGCTGACGATAACGAATACCACTTCGGGCAGCCAGCACGTTCTGAGACGTCGTCTTGGTGAACGTCACCTTAGCTCCTCCGCTCCCGCAGCAGTCATCAACTTCTATCGCGTTTTAAGAGCACAGAAAATATACAGAAACAACTCCAGACGTCATCAAAGTGGGTATAACTTCGAAACTATACCGAGCACTTTTCCCCGAGCACAATTCCTGCAGTTACGCGCGTTTCTAAAAACAAAACAAAAAAGAGAAAACCAAGAAACTTCCCGCGAAATCTCTTGCGCGACGCGGAGGTTTCTGATCGCGAAGATTTGGGGTCCGTTTTCTAGTGCACTGAGGTCCTCCAACGCGGTCGTGGGGCACCGATCCTTGGTCAGTCTTCACCGGCTCATGTTAGTGGCGCTTCCACTGCTACTGAACGACCGCGACGTAGTTGACGTCAGTGTCAGAGAACGGCGTCTACTATCGAGCACGGGAGGCGCTGCCATGCCACGAGGGTGCCGGCGAGAGCGACGCCTGCGCCGCGATGCCGCCGTCGGTGTCTCGCAAACGCACACCTGATGACGACGGTCGACGGTTACGTAGAAGATGTCCACTTCGCGAGGAGGAAGAGATCATCTGGTAGTTCCCAAAGTGGTAATGGAAGGATGCTGAGCGTATGCATTCTTTTAATTCTTTTTTGACTGTTGTTTTCCTGATTTCAAATACATTTTCCGATAAGCAAAATCAGTTTTTGAAAGCTAAATCAATGTGTTCTTCTAACTGGAGTAACCGATAAATGTATTAACCACTTTATATTGAAAGGATACTATTTTTTTAATGTAGCTTAAAACAGTATTTGTTGATTAAAATAATATGTACACTGGCCGACTTATTTAATGTCGTCGTCTTCAGCGCGATAACTATCAAAACTACTCACCATTTGGATAGGTACCCGTTCGGTTGGCGACGTCTGTTCCAGGTAAATGTAAATGATTTATTGGGGTATGCAGTTGTATAACCCTTCCCAATTATGCAAATCGGGTAGAAAAATTGGATTATTTAATATCACAAGTAAACGTTGTATATTGCCGTTTGAACGTGTTTTAAATTGAAATGTCTTTCATAACTTGGACCTTAGTTGACCCTTAAACTTAAACTCACATAGAAATAAATAAAGTTTGGTATTCATAGCCAATCTTGTGTATTAATTGTTTTGAAAACGTAGGAGATAGCAAACAACAGAGGAAGACTTCGTAAACTATAGCTTCAACCAATATTAGCTATTGTAAGCGTTTATTAATTACTATTTTGAATGGAGATTTTAATAATATGTAATTATTAGCATTTACTATTGCAGGACCCATCTATGTGTAAGTAACGCTGTAAAATTGCTATTCATAAGAAAATAAAATTATGTTTAGCCTGGTTATATTATTTATTTAAGTAAATATGCTAATTCCAAATATAAACAATATAAAATCTAATAAACAAAATAACCATTCCGCAAAAGTAAGAAAATTAGTCAAGCACTAAAATATTAACAAAAAATGATAATGTAAAACCTAACCATTAAAACAACACATTCTGAACAAATAAAAAATAAACATACACTCTAAAAAGTAAAGAAAAACAAATTTTATAAAATATATAAACAAAACAATATACACATAAATTAATAAAAGAACAATTCTAAAGAATGATGGCTGAATTTTATAATTGCCGCAGATCGAAATGCATATAATGTATTAATGAATTTATAAGTTGCTTATTGAAATTTCAAAGAAAAGCTTTATTTTTAGTAATGTGGTACTAATTTATATAGTTTATTAAAATTTCCGTTTAAAGGAATTGCCCTGTAAATGGCATCATTTAACAAAATGAATGATCTCCAGGACATTTGTGATTTTTCCTACAAACAGGAATTTTACGACGTTTCTTACCTGTGGGTAATTACAATAATTATATTGTAATATATAAATTAATATTTATTGAAACTAAAGCTAATAAGGTAACTTATGAAGTGTTACTCTCTTGTTTTCTAATACATGTCCTATTTTAAAGATAAATTATATATAAATAAAATTTAATAGAAATAAGCCAGTAATTAATACAATTCGATTTGTTATCTATACATTCACTTGATTATTTTTAAACATAAAATAAAAGCTTTAGTTTTAAAAGCCACTTGGTCTCAAACCGTAAAACAGATATTTCAATTCAAACCATAATATTAAAGGTTTCCTTCCATATTAAATAATCCTAGATCCCTTTCTTTAAATGTTTGTAGTTGGCTCTGAATGGGATTAATGTCAAATTCATGTATATTCTTTGAATAACCATACAAGAATGTCGCTGTTCTAATAGTCATTTCTATTAATATTGCGTTGCACAAAAGTGTAATTACGATGATATGCATAAACACTTATGGTCAGTCAATGAATTTGACATTAATCTCATTCAGAGAATTTCTTGATATCTCAACATTAGAGATATCAAGAAATTAGATCAAAAATACATATAACATTCCTATCAAACCAAATTTATGCCTGATTAAACACACTGTAAAAGAAAAGATGTTCTTTCGAAATAAATTTGATCCAAACTTCCAAAATCTACTGTAAATATTTAATATTCTGATTCTAATATTTAATATCTATATGTAGGTGTAAAATCACTACACCAATCACGCATCGACAAACATATAGCATAACCTCAAACTGGCGTGCATGCCTCTATATAGAAACAATTGCATTGAAAGGTTTATTGGTTTTATAGTAATTACACACTTCCTATTATAACCAAATTAATTGTGAGTTAATTAATGAACGATTCCAAAATATTTTGCCCGATATTCAACGTAGATTCCGTATATTCACAAAGAATATAAATATTGCAGATACGCTACGTGATATTGTGAACCTAACAATAATTTTAATTAAATATCAACTCGTGTTGAAATTCTATGAGTTGGATGGGAAAGCTTTCCTTGTGTACCATCACCAACATTCATAATGTCTGGCCGATATCATACATCTAAGGCTCGATCACAGTTTATCGTTCCTAATTTGTCGGGTAAGCGCAGTCTGCATCCTACTTTAACCAACGTCATTGATGTATCATACGAACAAAGACAATCTTCTGATTCGAGTATTTTTCTCAAGTATTGCTATTGAAAAAAGAAGCAAAGTTTTCCACTTGTCTCACAGAAAAAGACACAAGGATTAAATTAATGAATGTGACAGATAGAGATAGCCCTATTACTGCTTTGTTTAAGTACAATACTTAAAACAGTGCACCGTTTCCGGTTTCTATTATGGCATCTCTCAGTTATATAATCTAACCTATAGCGTCGTTAGTTTGTGCATTTAGTTTATTATTAGTTATTTCTCAGCCATTTTTCGCTTTCTCTCTATATTTTGCAAGAAAAAAAAAATGTTCTTTTTAGAGCACAGAGCCTTCTGTAAAGTTTTCAGTAGTGTAATACGGTTTGAACGCAAAATTTGAACTTAAATTCAAAATCGAATTTAAACTAATACTGAAAAACCGCGCATAAGATATCCTGTTTTTACGGTTTTTAATTTGACTCAGAAGTATCGATTTGATTCATACAGACAAAAATCGATGACGTTGGTTAAAACATAAAATAGGCAGACAGTACCATTCCTCATCAGTCTATAAACTTATTCTATCCAATAAAATTTAAGTATGGCAGCGGTCTTATGCAGATGGGCCTCGAGTACTTGGGAATGATTATAATGCTTTTTTTTAAGGATTAAAAATCATTTGAGATTATATCTAATGGGAAAATACTTGGAACAAAATTAATTTTTCAATTATTGAGTAAGATATTTAATTTGATTAAATTAGATTAAACTTTCCACTAAGCATATATGTATCTTCTTTTTAAGGTTTGTCATTATAATTGGTGTAGATTGAAAATTATGGTTAATTAGTCATTCCAATTCTGTATTTCTAGCCGTAAATAATAAAATACAGATTTAGAAGGACTCAAACTAAGAAATCTTCACTATACTAATTTGTAAGCATTGTACGCATTAAAAAAACTTTGGTAAACAGCAACAAACAGATTTTCTAATTTGTATTAATACCGCCTTCTAGTAATCAGTATAATAGTTCCAAAATAACAAGAAAATAGAACCACGTGTGACTGAACACCATGTCATTTCTGCCTACGTTTGACTTGAACCAAAACGTTCTAAATTTACGCATGCGCGCTTTGCCTATCTCCTTACCACTTGAAAATTACTTCATTCATAACTGAAATTTTCCAGATTGTAAGAAATTTTAAGTTTTTCCTAAGAGATATTAGTGTAAGAATTCGAAATTCCATCCTGTATAATACAAAGTATTTAAATTCATTTTATTAATACGTTGATGATAGGTACTGTGGCGTTTGCTGAAGCAGCGTCTACTTCACAGGAAATAATAATATATTTTTGTTTAAAGTCAGGCGTAATTAAGATAATACGGTATTTATTTCAAATTTTATCTACTACTTTGTCTATTGTATGTCACAATTGCTGATCAGCGAATCCCACGTTACTCTCCAGAAGGGCGTTTGTAGTTCAGAAAAATAACGTCAACTATCATTCTTGCGCCCTCTTGTAAAGAGAAGCGGAACTAGTAATCAATGCGAAATGACGTCACAACTAAAGTTTATGAAAATTTCTTTACATGGCTGTTTTGAAACGATTAGTCCGCGGACCGCTACAGCTTCAGGAAAAAGCTCGCGTTACCCTTTCGTTCCGGACGTTTCCATATCTTAAGATTAAAAAATAAAACTTCTCTTGTTAAATTTTGCAATCAAATAAGCTTGAAAATTCGAGAACGGGAAGCAAAAGCTTCCCTCGAGAGGTGTTTTGTTTTTGTGCTAAAACCGTTCGAAAAGCCCCCTTTTCTTTAAAATTCTTGTGAGTATTGTGTAAAGTTTTTGTGCCTTATAATTTGGATTACGGGAAGAATTAATTACCCACATCGGTTGGTAAGATGTTCAATATTTCTGCTTAAAACTAACCACTGCAAATACGAAGAAACCGAAACTAGTTCGCTCTCTCTCTCCCTTAATAAATAAATTTGTAAGTAAAAATTACTAGTGCTTATATGTTAACCAACATTAAAATTCTAAAATATTCATCTAAATAATTGTTTGTTTTTTTTTTCTTTTTACTTGTTATTTTATTTAATTTGTAGCTTGTTAGTTTAATTCTATTGTCTCAATTTATTCAATATATAATTGTAAAAAATAGTCACTCTATTATTTCGCCATACCTAATTAAAAAAGAAGTTCCATATGTACCCATAGTAAAGTTTTGGAGAGAAAGTTATTTCGGTAAGAGGAAGCCGACGAGGTGGGTAAATCGACAATCTTTTGGCTAACTAACGGCCCTGCTTCGACTGGCGGAGGAAAACACTGTTGGAAAGCATCTTTGGCTAGAACTTCTAAAACCAAACGCTACTGAACAAAAAGATTGTTTTCCAGCAGTGGCTCGGCGTTAAAAGAACAGGAGGGGTTATTTGTGAAACGGTATTTGGTTTTGTCTTGAATGAATTTGGGCTGACCCAAAAGTTTCCAGATAAGAAAACCCGTTCCGTCACATTAGTATTTTTCTTAGTAATATTACAATGTTTACATGATTACATGATTTTTCTCTAAGAAACAATTTTCTTTTTCATTGATATTCATAAAATACTTATATTATGGGAAAATTTCTAACATTTCGACATTTTCCTTAGGTTTCTGTATGTAGTTCTTTTTGGTAAAAATCAATTTTTTTGGATAATTCTTGGGAGGAATACCCCCATTCCTCCTCCCAAGAATTATCCAAAAAAAGTGATTTTTACCAAAAGGAATTAAATAAATACCTAAATTTCTTTTGAAAATTACTTAAAAATCCTTAGAAAGTATAAACTGGAACCCCTTGTGTTTATTTCAAGAACAAAATATTTTAATTTCCAGATAATCCCTTTTTTTTCGACAAACCAAACTCCCTCCATCATCTCACCCCACACTAATCCCCTAAACCTGTCCAAATACGAGTCGATAATTGAACACGACCTTCTCTTACGCCTCGTTCCGATTTCCCTCTCTGAAAAATCAAGCTCCCTTCCCACCCCCTTCCACGTCCACAGGATCCCCCCGTCCCACGTCCCGCGCGCCGCTCCGCTCCGGGACGACCGCCACAGTGCCGGAATCGCGCTCGTAACTCAGTTACCTTCCCATTTAGCCGGGTCCGGTTCCGCTCTTTGAAGATCTTAATCACATTTTGATAAAATTTACATGCGTGCGGACCGAAATTAAATTTGCATAGAGAGAGTCGTCCGGTGGACCGCGCCGCGCTCCGGAAACGAGGGCCCACGAGTCGAGCCGGAGCCGTGCGTAGCGCGGAGAGAGCGAACGTTGACGAGACGGCCGGCGAACGCACGAGCGGCCGACGGATGGATGACTCGGACTAGCAGACGGGTCGCTGACCATAAACAACGCCCGTCGTTGTACCGGGCGAGCGTTATTCGATCGATAAGTTTGGACTTTCGAAGTTGTGGCATTTCGAATTTTTTGGGTTTCCTGACTTGACAGTTGACGGAGTAACTTACAAACTTGGAGACGATCAAAAAATTTCACATATTGTAATGGAATGTATGCTCGATACTATTTAAATGTAAAGTTACTATTTTACTTAGTTATATTTTAAAACTAATTAGTTATAATAGAAAAAAAGGATATAATATATAGCAGCAAACAGCCAGACGATGTCCAGATGATGTAAGAGATCTCTGCATTTGGCAAGTCCTTTAAGGCATTTTCCTTCAGGAAGTAAGATGATCAGCAGTGAAACACCTACACATCGAATGTGATTATTAGAATTTGAATAGTATATTTTTTACAATATTGACAGATCAAATTTGGATCCAAGTTCAATTCAAGTGAACATTCGCATTTTTTTTTTACAGTGTATTTATGTCATTTAAATTTAGTCTAATAATGTTTGTATATGCATTGGCAGTCCAATTGCTTTGCCATGAAAAATTGCTGGAAATTCGATTTCGTAACAACTCTATGTGTATAAACGGTTGCCTACTTTTTATGTACAGTAAGGAATTTTTTAAGATTGTTAATTTTACATAGTAATGTGTTTAAAAATTTTAAATGTATTTTTCTCATGATCTAATGACGCCTACCTTTATTATATTTTAATTGTAAGGTGATTCCAGTATTTTGCAATTATTATTTATTTTTATTTCGTTTAAACATTCGACAGTCCATTCGGTCACATGGGCATTCTCATGCATAAAACAATGTATATTCCCCTTATTTCGGTTAAATTAACGGACATTCTGCGACAGTTGGACCCCATGTCGAAGACAATCGCTTTCAAGTCGGTTAAAAGTTTGCAATTCAAAACCATTCACTAGCCAACCTGATTCAGAGACAGACGTGTCTCAATTTGTTTCGTAAAATTTAACGGCTATTTTGATAAAATCCAATTTTATTCCAAATTACAACCTAAAAATAATTGTTATTTGTTAAACAAAGTTCATCACATAAATATTATCCAAATTATCTACTTATTTTAATAAGAAAAAACCGGAACCCCCAAAAAAAAAAGGAAAAAATAAAAAGAATAATCAAAACCGGTTAAATAATATTGAAGAAATTTACAAATTATCTACAACTGTTTGGGTAATTTTTCTTACAACTCTTAATCTCAACAATCTTAAAATTCATTACTGTACACAGTAGGCAACTATATACACACATAGAATTGTCACAGAACCCCAATTTCCAGCAATTTCCCATGTCTTTCTGTTGACATATCAAAGCAATTGGAGTGCCAATGCATATATAAACATTATTAGACTAAATTTAAATGACATAAATACACTGTAAAAAAAAATGCAAATGTTCACTTGAATTGAACTTGGATCCAAATTTGATCTATCAATATCTATTGTAAAAATATACCATTCAAATTCTAATATTCATTTTCGATGTGTAGGTATATCACTGCTGATCATCTTACTTCCTGGAGGGAATATTCTCAAGGAAAATGCCTTGAAGGACTTGCCAAATGCAGAGATCTGCTACATCACCTGAACATCGTCTGGCTGAGTGCTGCTACATTTTATATCCTTTTTCTTATAACATCTAATTAGTTTTAATATATAACTAAGTAAAATAGTAAATTTACATTTAAATAGTATCGAGTATGCAATCCATTACAATATATATTTTGATAGAGTATAAGTTCGGATTTAGGTTACTTCTTTAGTAGGTTGGTACCTCTTTTAAATAAAGGCAGTTACTTCCCGGACATTAAAGAGAACCCTCGGCTACAACCTGATCCCACATATAACTTACCACATGGCGCTGCAAACGAAAATTTTATTTTAACGAAAGCAGATAAAGAAAAGTAAATTAGGGCAAGCTACGGAGTATTTTTAAAAAACGTATTTAAGCAGTAGTGAAAAGTGTTGCGCATGGCAAAAATGGATTTTAGAGGCGTACCACCGATGATCATAACAGGAAATCTAGGAGAAAACTGGAAGTTCTGGAAGCAAAGATTCGAGATGCATTTGTTAGCTACGGAAATAACCAAGAAAGAAGTAGTTACTCAGTGTGCACAGTTGTTAACCTTAATCGGAGAGGAAGGTATTAGAATTTACAATAGTCTAGAATTCCAAAAAAAACGAGAGGAATAAGATAAAATTGTCTTACTTGATAAATTCGAATCTCATTTTAATTATTTTTTTTTTCAATTCTGATGGTTAACCCGCAAAATATTAGTAATAGTTGTAATTGTTTCAATGGTTTATACTAAACGCTCTAATAATATATTGTCTATCACGATTAACTATTTCAACTAAATTGATTAAAACTTCTTACACGAACTCTTCAGTCCAGAAGTCCTCCAAAATGTGCACACTTCTCACTAAAAAATATTTTATGTTATATTTGAGAGTGGCGCGTAAACTAATTTCAACAAATTCACTCTCAATCATTTTAAATTAATTAGTCAAAATTATACCAACTTTAACGATTTATTGGGGATGTACAGCAAAAGAAAAGAGTTTCCGCATAGCTTGATAGTAAAGAAAAATATAACGTGAACACACGTCAAGCAGCGGTAAATAAATATATTTTAACATTTTCGATAGTCGGTGTGTGTTTACATCTCCTTATGATCTTATCTCAAAACCGCAAGCAAACATAAGAGCTGACGGTTGCCGGCAGCCAAAAAGAAATATGTAAATTCTTTTCATTTATTTTATTAATTAAGTAGAGCCGGATGTTACAACATTTCACGTCATATTTTTCTTTATTACTAAATTACGCGGAAACTTTTTTCTTTTGCTGTACTAGGATTCAGCATAAAGTAATTTAGAATCGAATAAATATTCAGGTACATTGCGACGTTTCTTATACTCGTATTATGCGATCTACATTGTGTTTAAAACCTAATTGTAATATTTTAATCGCTACATCTCTATTTCACATATACAGGTGAGTTTTTTATCTTGAGACATTGGAATATCTCTAAAACACTGCATCAAATCGAAAAAAAGATCTTAATAAGATTTGTTATAATGTAGGGGGGCTCACTGAATGGTACCGAACTCGATCCCCGAAAATAAAAAAAAACACAAAATCATGTTTGCTTGCTTCTCTTTTTTGTGTATTTTTTTCTAGACGTTCACAATCATGTTTTTTGCGATTACAATCTGTTAGGAATCAAAATAAAAGTTTCAAACAAAGACTACATACTTGATGGCGTAGAATCGGAATCTGCAATACAAAATTAGGGTTCCCATTTAAGATTTCAATGTTGTCCCTCCTCCCATTCTGGGGGGGTGAGGTGGGGGATCGAGTTCGGCACCATTCAGTAATCCCCCTACATTATGACAAATCTTATTAAGATATTTTTTTGATTTGCTGCAGTGTTTTAGAGATATTCCATTGTCTCAAGATAAAAAAAACTCAGTCTGTTTATACACTTTATTTATGAAAACTAAATTATTACAAATCATCCCAACCCCGTGCTCCACTTAGAAAAAAAAGGTACCACACGAGGCTACCTATTCTAAGTATTATATGGGTTCCTTAATAATTAAAATGATCCTACTCTAACTAAATAATTTCCCTATGATTCTTAATAACAAAAATATAATGCAGTAGCCTCACGACCATATGAATACTACTTTTGAGAAACGATAAAATATGTGAAATGTGATTAGTTCACATAATCGCCAGTAAATCAGTCAGCTATCAGTTATTATTAAATGCGCCCATGGAACGACTTTCGTTATCTCCCAGCATTCGCCAAGGACACTGATTATATATAATATACTTATGTAAAATCAATGGCCACGGAGTAAGGGAAAACCATGGCAGAAACCTTACTCTGGGAGGATAAATACACAGGGTTCGTTCTTAAAATAATCTCCTCTGAGCTTGTTCCCATCACCTTGAACCGCTCTTACCTTTATGCATGCCGGTGTATTTATCCTTCAAGACGGTAAATTCGTAAATTTTTCCGAACTCCTCAAACATAGGCCGCAAGTCATCTTCTTCTAGATGCCTCGGGATTTGCCCGACGAACAGTTTGATGACGTCACGATTGTTCGTATTGTTCATCGCGTTCATCTTAGGCGAATCGGCGGGGATTAGCATAATAAACGTATTTTTGGTATACACAGTGTTGTCGTGCGCACACACGGTGGGGGAGTGTCTCAGCTCAGTTTGGAACGGTCCGTCTGGGGGATTCTGAACACTTTCGGTGGTTTTCCGTTAGGTATTATCGGATGTGCGTTTACGTCAAGTACACATATCGCGACGATCGTATCGAAATTAACTAGTATTGCACGTAGGGCGTTTAAATACGTTATGTACCTAACCTAAAAGAAATTAATCAGTCAACGAACGACGACCACAAAGACTGCACTTCCACAACACCAAACCAACACTGGCCGTCGTGTCGGTGTCTGGATCACCCCCTCGGTGGTGTGCGGTCTTTGCAGTTGCAACGCAACGAACCCCCCCGGCATAGCCAATCCTCATCTACCCTTACCCAATAAAGAGGTGCAGAGGGTAGAACCCCTCTCTGTATGTGTGTGTGTGTGTGCGTAAAAGCGGTGGTTCTCCGTGAGTCATACGTTCGTTCCCGGAGCGTGTTTCCCTCTCGCGACGACGCGCCCTTGTGTGCGTCCAGTGCGTGCGTCTGCGTGCGTGTACGTGAACGGCGTCGACGGAATTGCGTCAATGAAACCGCCGCCTCCACCCCCCGCACCCTCGCGCTCGTAGTCGATCCACTCGAGTCGCAGGGGCCGACGAGACGAGGGGGAGTACTGGGAGAGATAACGCGCTCTGGAGATGTTTAGAGACTCCCTGTCGAAGAACATTGGCGAGTGAAACGCACAAGGACGCGTCGTAGTTTCGTTTCAATGTCACGCGCGAAGGCCCCGAGATCTCCGATGTGGGTATAAAAAAGAAATCAATATCTAGAGGCATTTTACCCTATTTCCTCTTGTTTTCTGTTACTCCTGAAGTATTTACGGTGGAAATAAAGACGATAAAAGCAGGACAAGGACTATACTATACGTATAAATAAAGGAAGCAAAAACTTACACCGAAAAGGAATCTATTCTTAAATCAAGCACAACAGTATACAG
This sequence comes from Protaetia brevitarsis, assembly GCA_004143645.1. Classification (NCBI taxonomy): domain Eukaryota; kingdom Metazoa; phylum Arthropoda; class Insecta; order Coleoptera; family Scarabaeidae; genus Protaetia; species Protaetia brevitarsis. The sequence continues at coordinate 29,845 of RXPK01003370.1, forward strand.
GTGATGCGACATATTTTATGCGACGTAAATCCCTAGGGCTATTATAATCATAAAAGTTCATGTGAATGTATATCCTAAACAACTTAATTTTAAAGTTACAGAACGTTTAATACCACCATTTTATAAAATCTACGACGGTGTTCTTCAAGGCAGTGTTTTAGGACCTGTTTTGTTTCTGATATTTGTTAATGATAGAATATAATAGAATCTTTATTCATTTCATTACATAAATGTATGAATGTATGTTCACTTAATTCAACATAGTTTAAGAATGACAGCAGCTAGTTTGAATGTGTTGGGGATAAAAATTTATAACAAACTCCCTAATACTTTTAAGGCTGTTGTAAATTCAACAAAGTTCTTAAGTCATGGCTGCTGACAAAATGTTTTTATTCATTGGAAGAATACTTTAACACTGATATTTAATAATTTGTATAAGATTGTATTTCAACAATCTGTATGTAATTTATTTTTCTCTTTTTCATTCTTTTTCTTCTGTCTTTTACATTTTTTTTCCGTTTTTGTTGACACGTTTTTCACATATTGTAATGTTGGAAATAAAGTTCTATTATTATTAAAAAAAAAAATATGGTCAAAATAGAAGGGAAAAAGTGAATTCTGTATGTATGTAAGAATTCGAAATTCCATCCTGTATAACACAAAATATTTAAATTCATTTTGTTAATACGTTGATGATAGGTACCGTGGCATTCGCTGAAGCAGCGTCTACTTCACAGGAAATAGTAGTCTATCTTTCATTTAAAGACTCGCGTAATTAAGATAACATGGTATTACTTTGTATATTATCTGCTTCTTTGTTTATTGTGTGTTACAAATGCTGACCAGCGGATCCCAGGTTACTCTCAAGAAGGGCGTTTGAAGATCAGAAAAATCCTCCTGTAAACAGAGAGAGCAAACGAGTTACGGTTTTTATGTATTTGCAATGGTTAGTTTTAAGCAGAAATTTTGAACATCTTACCGGCCGATGTGAGTAATTAATTCTCATTTAAATAGTCGTGTTTCGTTTCGTTTTTTTTTTACGTGTTATTTTACTAAATCTGTAGTTTCATAGTTTAAGTCTATTGTTGCAAATTTATTCAATATATTAGTGTAAAAGTAATTATTCTATTATTTCACCATACCAAACTCGAAGGAAGTTTATTTGGTACCCATAGTAAGGGTTGGAAAAGAAGTTATCATTGGTAAGAGAAAGCCGACGAGAACAATCTTTAGGCTAACTAACGGTCCTGGTTCGACTGACGGAGGAAAACACCGTTGGGGAACAACTTTGGCTAAAATTACTAAAACCATTCGCTACCGAACAAAAAGTTTGTTTCTCAGCAGTGGCTCGCCGGTCAAAAGAGCAGGAGGGGTTGTCTGTGAGACGGAATTGGCTTTGTCTTATTTGAATTTGGGCTGACCATCCCCAAAAGTTTCCAGACAAGAAAACCCGTTACATGTATATAAATATTAAGTCTTAGTAAAGAAATCCTCAACATTACATATTCATAATTTGTTGAGATATTGTTCATATGTTTAAAGTTGCCGATGAAGTTTTCTTTAAAATGTCTATGAATGTTATTATAATTTTATTTATTTGTTGTTTATTATAATTTTTTAATGTTTGTGTAACTATGCTTCTGTGCACTTTCGGGTGGATTGTTTGAGGAAGACGTAATGGCGATTTATCGCACCCGCGGGTGTTGTAGACACACTAACGTATATACAGTGTGCCCCCGGATCCCCGCACGAATAGGTAAAAAAGTTAAAATTTTTGAGTTGAAATGTCATCATCTGGGGTTTACCCCCACTTAGATAGAAAGTAATTTGTGTCATAGTTTTAATTTTGAAAAATCAAGCATGCATTGGAATTTTAGAAAAAGATAGCTTTTCTCACTAATACCTGTGCCTTTTTTTTAGGAAAAGTGCCTTTTTTTTTAGGAGATACGACAAAATGTTATTAAAAAAGTTGTACCTACCCCACCGCATTCACAATGCAAATCATTAACCCTCTCAATTCTACATAAATATGATTTAAATTGTTAATTCTACCGCCTGATGCGACAAATTAACCTCATTTCCCTGTAACGCTACGAATAAATTTCCTAGTCCACCCCCCATTTGAAGTAATATCACGCGCCTACCCTGCCAATCATTATCACGTTTATCCCTAAACACTTTTGTTCGAAATTAACCTAATAATTGCACTAGCCGCTAGGCACCGACTCTTTCACTAATTGACCCGCCCTCTCATTACCGATTGTAACTACGTGAACCCTAGCCCAAAAAAGTTTTGGACCCCCTTCTAGCATCTAATAACAAGGCAGTCGGATTCTCTATAAATACACTGAGGAAATTCGCGATATCTTTGAGAGCGGGGATATATATATGTTGTGGTCTCTTCATTGACATTACTAAGGCATTCGACACGATGTCGTTTAAACTGCTATAACAAAAATAGCATTGTTATAGAATCAGGGGTGTGGCGTATGACTGGTTCAAGTCGTACCTCACAAACCGTCAACAAATAGTACAATTACATACAGTTAATGAAGACGTATATGACCACTAACATCGACGTGCCGTAAGGTAGCGTGCTCGGCCCACTTCTGTTTATTATACTTTTAATGAACTATTTCTAGTTAACCAAAACAATAAACAAAAACTAATTAGCTTTGCGGACGACACAAATATTTTAATCAAATATAATAAATAGATTTTCTGGATCCTGAAACAATTGCTTGAAAGCATCGACTAATATTAAATTCAGCAAAAAGAAAATGCGTACTTTTTAAAATTAATGACAGCATGGAAAGATTAAATAGTATACATTTAGTTAAGGAAAAATTAGGATTCGATAAATATTGCAAAATAAACACTAAGCCTAGTTGTGGAAGCTGAAGTGGATTGAATACGTAAAATTACTGTGTGAGAGACTCTGGAACGCCGCTTATGACCTTAAAATTTTAAGCATGTAGTAAATTTTGCGAAAATCAAAGTTATATATCATGGTACCATACTATCAATTATACGAGTAAATTCAAATGAAGTGAATAAGATTTTTCTACTATGAGCAACGGGCCGTAAGGATACTGCTGGGTCCTAAAGTAAACGCTTTGTTAAGAAGTCCTTTAGGGAAAATAATCTCCTGAAAATATCTAAGCTTTATATCTACAAGTGACTCAAAAATGGGAGTCAAAACTTTCCTCCCTCCCATTATTGGAGTAATTTTACACCTGCAGCGGAATATTATGCTTGTGGGGAAAACTTCCCTACAAGTAAAAAAACTTACCCACGTCTTTATATATAAATTGTATATTTACGGAATCAATTTACAGTCGAATAATTTTTAAATGTAATATAAAGGAAGCAAGTAAAAACAACAAGAAAATGAATATTCCATACTTAGAGTAGACGACGAGTGCGAATATTAGTATAATGCAAGGCGAATGTAATGAGGACTGATTTAGCTTTAACATTTATACTCTATTTACATTATTTTCGACTGTATCCGTCACCGATGTAAAATGAATCCTCATTTTACACTTAACTTGCAATAATATTTGGGAATTAATATTGAATTATTCAAATATTTTCTATTAGAAATCTTCCATTAATGATTTTGTAGGGAACGAATGCTTAATTAATTAACGCTTAATAGTTTTTATTCGACAACATTTATAAATGCAAGTGCTAAATAGACATCTTACACACAATAATATATTGTATAGTAAAACTGCACTAAAGAAAATGTTACCTTGTGTGTTTAGAGATCTGAGATTTAATGTTATCTTCGGAGAGTACTATCTATTATGTATACTTATAAATGAAAGTTATTTTTGTTCTAATCCGTTTATTTTAAATTATACAAAAACATTGAGCTTTTTCCAGTAAATTTATACTTTATTTTCATCAAGATAAGTATTATTAATTTACTATTAAATGCAACAGTAGTTCGCGTGTGCAACAAAAATTTATTCAAGGCAATACTACGCTATTAACATCAGTTTGAATGAATAATTAGCGCACATACCTAGGCTACTGTATTTTATAAATTATATTAACTGACAAAGCTAATAGTAATGTGCCGGAAAAATGTGAATTTAATAACACTTTTATATACTTCACTTCCTTATCTTTACGCTCACACAAAATGGGGCAATATATAATAAAAAAATAAACAAAAAACACGTAGGTACATAGAAAGCAGAACAGGAATTTCTGGAATGTCAATGAATCGTGGCATGTTTACCCTGGTAACAAACATTTTCCAATTAGTAGTTTTCGAGTATTTATTACAATATTGCGGTTCAGTACTATCGAGAATTTATCACTTCATATGGGAAATTCTTCCAAATAAATGTAAATAATTGAGGAATATTATCTTTTTGTTTTAAAACCGAAATTCCCTCACCTTTTATGTCAAGGGAATGCAATAATCCAATAAATAACGTATGAAACTCAAATATGCTATTTTTACGGAAAAGGTACAACATGTTTTCATATATACAAGGTGTAGCTTATTAAAAAGCTAGAAATGCATCCCCATTTTGCAACAAATAATCTGAAGTTAGCGTATTTCGCCGACGAATTGAAGGAATACGAACATTGGCGCCCATTTACCGAGATTTAAACCAACATCCTAAGATAGTCCACTCCCATTTTCATTGAGCTATACTGGTCTTACTGCGGCAGATACACCGTCACAAGAAAGTAAATTTCTTGCCCCCCTTGCCGCAGCTGTTGAGCGAAGAATTTCGACCATTTCGAGTCGACAACAAGTAGGTGATAGATTGGGGATTACCCGCAAATCGCGCCTTTGATTTCAGTTGCGTTTAGGTTTGGTATTCAAGATTTTCAGTAATTTCGGCTTACAGTTCGTGGCAGTAGCAATTCAAGTCAATGAAAACATGTTTCGAAATGTGAAAAGGGGGTTATGATGCGAAAGAATATTATTAGTGGAAATTTTGCCATCAGAATGCTACCGTACTTCATCTTCCTGCCTTTCTTTTAGCAATAAAATGTAATTTATTGTATATTGTATACAGGGTGGCTGAGAAGTTCCGCTACTTTATAATTAAACTATATAATTAAATCAGACCAAGTAAAAACGAATAATAACATTTATTAGAACCGTAACAATAATAATGAGCAAAAAAATTACAACAAATACTCAAAATTGCCTCGTTGGGGTAGAATACTCTTACGGACCCGTTTCTTGAAATTTGCAATTATGCTCGCACAGGTTTCTACCGTAATCTCATTCCAGGCGCGCGTCAGAGGCGCTTTGAGAGCGTCGATAGTAGCATATCGAGTAGCTGACACTTTTTCCTCCAGAATGGACCAGACGGAGTAGTCCATAGGGTTGAGATCCGGCGAGTTCAGCGGGTCAAACATCCTTGCCCCAAAATCCTGGAAACGGCTTTTCGCAGACGGTGATTGTCGAATTGGCGGAATGCGGTGGCGCCCAGTCCTGCTGAAGCGTGAATCAGCTGGACTGAAGTGCGGCGTCGCCCACTGCTTCAATACATCGCGAAGGACCCTCTGTTGGTACCTGGTGGCGTAGATCTTGACGTTTCGCTCGATGAAGACCAACGGCGTCTTTCCAGTGGCGCAGATCCCGGCCCAGACCATAACCGACCCAGGAAAATGATTTCGTCCAATGGTTTCGCCGCCGCAGTCTTCTGCTGGCCCTTCTGGAGTAGGCGATTCTGGCGATTGTGGAGCGGCTCAACGGTGAAAATCTTCTCGTCGGTGAAGAGCACGTTGGATAAGCGATAAGCGGCGACCAGCCGAAGCAATCGGCGGAATTTCTGCATCCTCTTCGCCCTCATCGCATCATTGAGGAAGTGCACACGCGAAGTGTAGCTTCGAAGTCTCAGCTTCTTCTTGGCCGCTCCGAGGACAGTCCGCAGTCCCTTCTGTCCCCTTGTAATGTTTTACGTCATCGTAAACGGTTTGCTTCTTGTAACAAGTCGTGCGAACAATGTCGGCCGTCTTCATTCCCTTCTGTTACAACTCAAACAAAACGGCGCACGAGTTATTTTCACGTTCCATAGATTTAACAAAACTGACAATAAAAACATAATTCGAACATTTCCTAGATCAAAATTCAGCGTGGAATTCAATAAAATTATTAAAAACAACAAATAACGACAATAACATCGCCAAAAATAAGCAAACAAGAAAGTACGGGAACTTTTCAGCCACCCTGTATAATAATAACAACTGTTTTCTGAAACATATATAACGAACGATACTGTGCCACATGCATCACACTGCACTTACCATCCAACCTTCCAACCTCCCACCGTAACGTGAAGGACTAAATTACTTAATATATCTGTCTCGCTTTGCCCACTAAGAAATACTGCTGTATGACTCTATTCCATCCTTTAATATTAAGAATTGTTTGTCGGCGCGCTGTAAAGCCATTGGCCATCATAATAAACCTTAGTTTGAGATTCAATCATTTCCTGAGAAATGGAAAAAATCGAGTTGTCCTGTATTTAAGAAAAATGATGTTAACCAGCTGCAAACTATCGGCCAATACTCAATATTATCAAACTTTGCACAAGATTTATAAACAAGGTGTTATGATTGTATATACAGTAGTATGCGTGTATACCTGTCTCCTGTCCACATGGATTTATTACCGGCCGATCTACAGTTACAAACTTGGCGATCCGTGACCAGTATTTTGTGAACAACTAGATAATCGTGTAACAAGTTGATGTGATATACACAGACCTATCTCATGCTTTTGATACCATTAGCCACCAAATCCTCTATCTAAGCTAACTTCTTTGGTGTTTTCATCTTCATTTATAAAACTAATGGAGACTTATCTAATGAATAGATCGGCATATGTTTGCTATAATGGATTTCAATCACCAGAATATAAAGTTACCTCTGGAGTACCGCAAGGGTCTAATCTAGGCCCTTTACTCTTCCTATTATATATGGATGACTTGCTGCCCCTATTGGATTATCCAGCGCTGGCGTATGCAGATGACTTAAAAATTTACTCCGCAATAAAACATCCAAGCGATGCTGCAATACTGCAAAGTAACCTGCATAAAATATACAATTGTGCGAGATTAATATGTAAAACTAAATATTTCTAAATGTTTACACCGTTCGTACACCAGAGGAATATCAGGGATATACATACCTATACAATAAATGGCATACCCATAACGGCAAAAACTTCAATACGTGATCTTGGCGTATTGTTCGATTCATCCTTTAGCTTCGTACCACATATATTAGATCTCTGTAAATCTGCGTCAAAGGCGCTGGGTTTTGTGATACGAACATCCAAGGAATTTACTGATGCTGGCCTAATAAGGACATTATTTTTTACTTTTGTAATGTCAAAGCTGGAGTATGCTAGCATTGTATGGTACCCTATATATATTTCGCATGCTCAAACCTTAGAGCGCATTCAACGAAGGTTTCTGCGATTTATATCTTATAAGTTATACGGCTATTATCCACCAACAGGGGCTAACCTGCAGAATATTATGGATGAGATGCGTATGGAGACTTTGACTGGCAGACGTGACCAGCAGGCTGCAATATTGTTGCGGAAATTAATTAATAATAAAATCGATTGTTCTGACCTGCTATCAAAGGTACAATTCCATGTTCCACGTATTGCTGCAAGATCCACAGACACTTTTTTCTACCGACGCACGTACAAATGCATTAGCTGAAGCACCGGTTACAATTATGTGTCAATGTGCGAATAAACACATACCAGATGTTTTTCGTTAGTATCTGCATAAACATGTTTTTATTATGTTTGGGTTTGTTTACGTAGTTAGGTTACCTTTATATCTTGTAAGGCTGTTTGGTTGTATACTATGTTGCACCAAGTAATTGCGTTTGTTAAGTTTGTAAATTTTTAATTTAATTATTCCTCTATGTTTGTAATTATTATTGTCCTAGAATTGGTTCGCTGTTGGACAATAAAGACTCTTTATTATTATTATTATATTATTATTATAAAAATACATATTAATTAACTGAATATTGAAACCTTTAAGACTTGAGATGGAGGAATTTCAAATTAAGATAAACTATTAAGAATTTAACAAAGAAGATCGCCACTTGCTGTTGTTTTTTCACGAATATCTACACACCTTCTATAAGGTAATCCTATTTTGTATAGAACTTAAAAGAAGATAGCATAAATTTTGGTAGAAATGCGATAAAATTAATGTAGTTCTGAGAACCCCAATTAGCTTTTCTACCCGTAAACCGAAAACGTGTCCATTAGTATCACATAAGTTCTCCTAGGACAAATAAGGGTGCCAATAAATTTAGCATTCGAACATCTTTTTTTCGTACTCGAACCCTAACCACCTGAAAATATCCCAAAAACGAACAATCGCACAGCGTTCGACCGTAACAGAACACAATTCACGTCCGTAACTTTGTTTTTTTTCTCCTTACGCAGCATCCCCCTCCCGCCACCCACATCAAAGTAGGACGGTGGCAGAAACACACGCGTGGCATTTTTTTCCTCTTGCTGCGAGTGTTCGTTTCGCACTCGATGACGTCACGCTCGGTTCAGCGACCGAAAATCGGATGCACCCTTCATCTGGCGCGCGATAAGCATCCGACTGGGGGATTGTAGAGGGATCGCAGTTTCGCCTAGGCTCGCGAGTAGCACGGCGAAATCGACCGGCGCTCGAGCATCGGATACATGTAGTTGAAACCTTCTGGGGGCAGAGGGGTGAGACAAAGAGCTAGAAAACAAGTTTTACTATTATCTCACCCCTTGCAATCCCCTTCTAGCTATTCCGGTTGTTTTAGTCGATACGTATGGTGTATAGCCGAGGCAGAAACGACTGGAGAACTAAAATTAGAATTGCCACTTCACTACTTTAGTGGAAAAAGTTTTGATTAGTTTTAGATAAACCCGGGGAAACATATAGGGAGGAGGCGTTATTTCCGACAAAAGGTGAGAAATATTCAATAAATTACCTCCTCTATGCACTCATTCATCCCCCAACCGTATCCGGAAACTAACCAAATCACAATTCCGGAAGCGGAACACTAAATAAGTGAATTACGAATATTGCTGACGTGGCACTTTGATTCTGGCACGCTTCTGGCCGCTCGTTTATATATCTGACTGGCGTGGCATACAATTATGGCCGAAAACGCTGACAACTAACATTTATTGCCGTAACGGCGGGATAAATAACCCTCCTGGCCTCCCCCCCACCCGGCCCCCCTTAATGATCGAAATATGCAAATATACGTCACTAATGTTACGGCTGGAACTAGATTCTTGTATATATTTGGTACGTTGGGAGTTATTTTCACAGAGTAAATGTTCTAAATACATGTATTTGGGTATTTGATGAGGCAATAGTCGAAATGGGATTTGAGCGAATGGATTTGTGGGCAATTAATTGGGATTTATTGTGTAGTAGCAAAAGCACAAATGATGCTTAAACTAGTTTTAAAAAAAAATGCTTGGCAAGTATTTAAAGCATAAGGAAAGTATACGCTTCTGGGGTTGGAGTACCTAGCCGGCCGTACCCGAAGTGTGGATAGAGGGGAAGGCCATCTTGTCCTGGTTCGTCAAGACGAAGATGGTTAGTGGGGGCTATAAGTCGTCCTCTCTGCTTAAAACCGGAGGAGGTGAATGAAGACCGTTGCATGAACCACTCCCCCTCACCCGACTGTCGTGTCGTGGCTACGAGGGCTTGCACAGGTTCTATAACGATGCCATGTTGCTTTCGACTACCAAAAGCCCAACTGTTAAACAAGTCCCGAAAGGGATGGGGGGGTCTTGGCTTAACTGCACGAACGAGAGGAAACAACTCAACAAAAAACCTAAATCCTAAGGTGGCGGGCACAAGCTGATGGGGTGCGTAGATGGAAAGAAGACTAGTCTACCAGTCCAATCTTGGTGCACCGTGCGCACCCCATTGTATTTAGCCTGACCTCTGGCCTATGGGCTCTGGGAGGTGACCTTTTCTTCCCTTAACTACTTGTGGGACAACCATGGGGAAGGACGTTTATTAATGGACGACACGACTAATAAACAGAATTAGAGCAAGACCTCCATAAGAAGCCTTCCACTCCAAAGTGAGAGACCTTCACACGGGAAGGAACAAGGGAGACCAAAACGGCTGAAGAGATGGGGGAACAGATGGCATCCATCCCTCTCAGAGTGCGTAGACTGTGCACTCAAGGGCGTTTGCACCGGAGCACGGAAATCAAAGAGGGAGACTTATCTAACCTGGGCTTCTGATATCCTACACGTTCTAAAGCAATAGGATTGAAGGCCAGCGTGTAACAGCAAGAAGGGGACCAAAGAGATCTTTATAGGTCGCAAGTGTAATTCACCCTTAGCAACATTAACAGATATGGCCAATAATAAGTAAATATGACACATTCGACACACATGCCAACGGCATACGTATGTAATTTTGGATTTAATTAAATTTAATAAAATATATATAACGTCCACAAACACTTACTGCATTATGAATCATCAGCGCATTATACACCTTACGACTACATTTATTTTGCAATTCAAGATTCCTTTCATTTGTACGGCTAAGCTGCTGATGTCAAACAAGGCTAATAGATATTAGAGACTGGCTGTGTTCACTCACATGGATTTATATTTGCAGTAAAATTAACTTTAAAGTAAAAAGCATATGAAGTGACAGATAACAGCTGTTTGATATGTCAAAAGCAATCAACGTGTGTCACCGGGCAATATATCTGCGTTTCTTCACACACCACCAGTATTCAAAATAAAACAAGGAAATAATATAGATCCATAAATTAATAGTTTGCTGTTTGCATAGTTGTATTGTTTTTATATATAACTGTGATTTTTTACATTAATGTATCAAACAAGCATCATTGCCCATCCGGACTAATAAGTTTGTGATCATAATAGGGTCAGCAACCTTTTTTCTTTTTTTATTCGAAGAAGTTTTTTATTTATGGGATTAGTATTTTTACAGGAAAAAAAAGTTTGAAAATGTATACGTTTTAAAAATTATAGTTCAATGTTACAACTGTTCCGCCCAATAAAAAAATAGAAATTATGCTTTAGGCCAATAAAAGATTACTTAACGGTTTGCGGTTGTACAATATATGTCTCCATCTTCGCTGTCAATTAATATGTCAAATGTTCAATTGCGCCATTTTATTTTATTGGAATTACATTATACTCCGTGTTGTTTTTAGAAAGACATCGTCCCTAAAATCTAGATTTGTTGGAGAAATATTCTATAATCATAATATCATCAATAGATGGTAAATTTTGGACAGCAACTATTTCAAATTCAGGATCTAGTCTAATCTTTTTGTATATTCATCAAATTTTATATAAGAGGTCATGCCTAAGCAAGTACACCAACAAAAACCATTGCAATTCCAGATATTGTGGTGTAAAAAGGACATAATTTTGGGCGCCCGACGTGGGCCCTCCACGCTGGTACACTTAGGATCTTTTCTCGGGAAATCAGTTTTGTCAAATCTAAAAGTCGATAAGTACAGGACTTTGTACTGAAATCAAATTCATTTATTATTTAAAATTGAATTAAAAAATACTAAATTTTGAAGAAACTGGGATATTATTGACGGTACGGAGCTGAATTTTTGCCGAAGCGCCCACAGGCAAGAGGAAATGAGTGGCTTAAAAATTGTTTAAACTTTCGATTGTACATCGTTAGCTAACTTAGATCTAACTAAATATCAACAGTAGGTGATCCATTCAAGCCCCTCATCCTACCCCTAAATTAAGTAGTGCAAAAGATCTACTGTCAGTAGTAAAAGGAAAAATACTGACATATTATACATCAAAATCGCATGTATATTCAACATTTTATAGTATTACTTGGAAGCAAATAGAATTCCTTCCCCAAACAAACCTAGCTCCAATTCTATCCCTCAATGATATATATAAAAGAAAAGGTTTTCGTTTCCCAACGCACCTCCGTATAGCCCGGACAATAGTAACTCCCTTTGGCGAATTCAAGAATCTCTTTAATTAAATTTCGCGGTTCTTGTTTGTCCACGAAGCCGACTTTTTTCCTTCCAGTTCGAGTTTCGCGTGCCACGCTCCTACTCAATTTCTTCTTCTGTACTCCCGTCTCCCCATCACTGTTAGTTTCTCTCGGTTTACAGACCACGTCCAGCCCTTTTGGCACGTGAGAGAGGAGTTCGTGCCGGTAGAAAAAGGAACATATTGTACAATTAAATGCTGTAGGTGACCTTGAGGTGTAGTGTTCCTTTAACAAGCTATTCTTCTTTTATACGAATATTATTTTTCTTCATCTAAAAGTGTGACAATAGTTATTCATGATTCTCATCAATATGTTAAAAATGATCAATATTTCATTTCTTTTTTTCTTGGTTTTTAGGTCGTCAATATTAAAAACATGAATGAGTACGACGTTTCGCCTTAAAAACCGAGAAAAGAGAATTAAATTATTATACATGGCAGATTGATGCTTTAAAAATAAAAATGATCAATATGACTATCAGCACCCTTCGATAGTAGACATTATAAAAATACTTTATGGAGATGCTAATACAGGCAATAGAAATCTAATTGTTTAACTACGTGCTTCATTTTTATGACAATCAGTATTCACCAAGAGCAATTCAAAATATTTTAAGTTCCATAAAAGTATTTCTCAATTAGATCGCAAGGTTACGTACCAAGGCCAATAATTAATTATAACACGTTTGGCTGAGGAGTTTTTTGAGGAGCTTTTGATGTTTCTTGATTCAATTTCTATGCAATTTCGTGCTGTTTGCCAGCAGCTTTGTGAGAACTTGTGGGGGGTCTTTTCTCAGGGGCTTTCTGCTTTCTAAGCATGTCGTGGAACTTTTGCTCAGAACTTTCCTGGGCAGTTTTCGTAGGTAACTTTTGGCTCAGCACTGTGAAGCCCTTCGTGAGAGCTTTTTGCTCAGAGCTTAGTCACTTTCGTGGGGTGTTTTGTTCAGTAGTTTTCTGCGCCGCTTTGTGTGGAGCTTTTTGGCTTATGAGCTTTCTGAGCAATTTCGTGTGGCTTTTTTTATCAGGAGCCTTTTTAGTAACTTTCTGGGAGCTTTTGGCTCAGGAGATCTGGCAGTTTTCGTGTGGACCTTTTGTTCAGAGCTTTCTGAGCTGCCTGAGCAACTTTCTTGTGATGCTTTTGGCTCATGAGCTGTCCTGAGCAACTTTCGTAGAGACTTTTTAATTCAGAAGCTTTCCCGAGCAAATTTCGTGGAGAGTTCTTGACTCAGGAACTTTCCTGGGCAACTTTCGTAGGAAGCTTTTGGCTCGGAAGCTGTCGTGAGCAACTTTCGTGGGGAGCTTTTTGCTCAAAAGCTTTACTGAGCAACTTTCGTGGGGAGATTTCGACTCAAGAGCTTTCCTGAACCGCTTGATGAGAGCGTTTGGCTTATGAGTTTCCCAGATCAACTTTTGTGAGGAGCTTTTTTGCTCAAGAGCTTTGTTGAGCAACTCTTCTAGGGAACTTTTGGCTCGGGAGCTTCTTATGAGCTTTTAAGACCAGCTTTCGTAAGGAGCTTTTTGCTCAAGAACTTTACTGAGCAACCTTCGTTGGGAGCTTTTGGCTCAGGCGCTTTCCTGATTAACTTTCGTGGGGAACTTTTGTCTTATGAACTTTCCTGTGGAGCTGTTGGCTCAGGAGTTTTCCTGAGCACTTTCTGGGGAGCTGTTGGCTGAGAGTGAAGACTTTCTTGGAGGTGCTGGCTCAGGGGCTTTTTTTGGCTTTCTGGAGATTTTTGCTTGGAGTTTTCTGATTTTTCTTGGCTTTGCTCAAAAATCGTTAAATCTCAACCCTAATCTAATCTAACATGAGCTGGTTAAGTCAGATTTCTTTTCACTTCATTATGATTTTTCCATAGTACAGTATTGTAATTTCCAAGTTATGGTCGCTTCCTACTTTTAATGGGACACAAAACACGAAATATCGCCCAGAATAATCAATTTAAACGTTAAATCAGATTATGACAGCTATTAATAGCAATATTTGAAACTCTAATCCAAAGAAAAAAACACATAATATTGGTCCTAAAATATACAATCCTTTGACACCCTACACTAAAACAGGCTTTTTTTTGCTCTAGTTTTTCTTTCCCACCCTCGGACGCAATTTCGACAATTCCGTCGTTCCATTCATTCCCGATCGCCGCCACCGCCACTGAATAATAAACAACCGAATGCGCGGTTTCAGAGCCAGCCGAAGATCTATTGTCGTCAACGCGTTCGAATGTATATTCGCTGCGTGCGTCTGGTTTGCGGTCGGCGTTGAAAACCTCGAATTCGATTGTTCGCGTTTTAATTAAATTTTGTTTATATGTGAATTATTCGTCGCAGATACCGGCTCCGACCGGCAATCGCGCTCTCCGCTTAATGCAGTATTAATTAAATTTGTACACAGACAGATACGACGGGGATGACCCGTCATTATTGCGGGGGTGAAGAGGGAGGGGAATATAATCGATAAAATTGTACGAAACGATGCAACCGGGTAAATAACGTACAGTGAGAAAGGTATTAAGGGTGGAATAGATAGATGTACAGTAAGAGACTGACAAAGTGTCTTGACGTGTGACTTGACATTTTGTCTTGTTACGAAGTTACGGCTTTTAAACAACCGATCGTGTGTTTGAAAGCAGTTGAATCGTAATAATCGCACTCGAATATTCAATTTTGGATAACAGAATCGGTTGTCAAGGAGCATACTGATGTAGCAAATGTATTATAATGGAATATAATACAATGGAAAACTCAATACTATTTAAATGTAAAGTTACTATTTTACTTAGTTATATTTTAAAACTAATTAGATATTATAGGAAAAAGGATATAAAATGTAGCAGCAGACAGCCAGACGATGTCCAGGTGATGTAGGAAATCTCTGCATTTGGCAAGTCCTTTAAAGTATTTTCCTTCAGAATATTCCCTTCAGGAAGTAAAGATGGTCAGCAGTGATATACCTACACATCAAAAATGAATATTAGAATTTGAATAGTATATTTTTACAATAGATATTGACAGATCAGATTTGGATCCAAGCTCAATTCAAGTGAACATTCTCATTATTTTTACAGTGTATTAATTTCATTTAAATTTAGTCTAATAATGTTTTAATATGCATTGGCATTCCAATTGCTTTGATATGTCAACAGAAAGACATTGAAAAATTGCTGGAAATTTGGTTTCGTAACAATTCTATGTGTATAAATGGTTGCCTACTTTTTGTGTACAGTAATGAATTTTAAGATCGTTAATTTTACATAGTAATAAGTGTTTAGAAATATTAAATGTATTTTTCTCATGATCTGGAGACACCTACCTTTATTATATTTTAATTGTAAGGTGATTCCAGAATTTTGCAATAATTATTTATTTTCATTTCGTTTAAACATTCGACAGTCCATTCGGTCACATGGGCATTCTCATGTATAAAACAATGTATATTCCCCTCATTTCGGTTATGTTAACGGATTTTCACGGACAGTTGTACTCCCTGTCGAAGACAATCGCTTTCAAGTCGGTTAATTTTTTTTCAATTCGAAGGGATTCAACAGCCAACATTCGTCAGAGGCAGACGTATCTCAATTTGTTTTCGTAAAATTTAATGGCTATTTCGATAAAATCCAATTTTATCCTAAATTACAACCTAAAAATAATTGCTAATTGTTAAACAAAGTTCATCACTTAAATATTATCCAAATTACCTACTACTTTTGGGTAATTTTTCTCCAACGACGATTTTCCACGGGTAATGTTCCTTTCCTGAAAAATTTGTATAAGTTGATAGTATATAATAATAAGTATTTGATA
The DNA here is from genome assembly GCA_004143645.1 of Protaetia brevitarsis. Classification (NCBI taxonomy): domain Eukaryota; kingdom Metazoa; phylum Arthropoda; class Insecta; order Coleoptera; family Scarabaeidae; genus Protaetia; species Protaetia brevitarsis. The sequence goes on from RXPK01003370.1 coordinate 45,695, forward strand.
TGTATTTGCGGTACGAACCAATATCCAGTAATTTACCATCAAGGTTGGCCATTCTGTTTCACACGTCTTTTTAAGCCTAGCAACTCCGTTTGAACGTTCAGAAAACGCGGGAATTTTGAAATTTAATTTTGACGTATTCACGTTCTCGACAATGAATTTATATTGCAAAAAGTGGAATTACTAATGAAACGTTAGTGTTATTAATTCAGGGGACTCACATACTTACCTGAGATAATAATATCCTTAGATTTACATCTGATCTTACATAGGTGCATATTTCGAATTCTTTTATTAAATAAAATCACTTTTATCCAAACTTAAATGTTTTCATTATACATGAAGATTGATTACCATCGAGACAACACTTTTGCGCCTATGACAGCTTCAAAACTGGTTATTAACATTAAAATTGAAGGAGAGGACATTTTTCACAACACTCTCCCACACCATCTCTACACGTACTGAGATATTATAAGGGGTAACTAGCTATTCGTTATTTTTTTGATGTCAACGTGTTTCAACCGGAAATTCTCGCCCTGCATGCCATCTGGCTTGTGAGAGAGCACACACACTTTTAATTCAAAATTAATAAATATAGATGACACTTGGATGTTAAAAATTTGATTTTTACTAATTTAATTAATGTATTTCTTTTAAAATTTGTTTTTTTAAAACCGGGCTGTATGCTACTCTATAGCGTTACAGTATGCTCCTTAACAACCATCCGTTCAACTAGTGGAATCAATTAATCGCGTCGTCTGAAACAAGTCTTTAATTTAATTACCATTGCTTAAAATAATTAGCATTAAGTTATTGTTAAGTATTAGAATATGTACTAATGTTGTTTTGTTTTTTTAAAGTAAAGTACTTTTTGCATCATATTGTGGTCCGGATTTGGCTCAAACTTTCCAGATCATTCACAGAACTTCGCCTTGATGTGTGAAAAACGCGTCGGACCATACTCCTAGATGTTTATTTGGTAACAAAAAGTTTTTCAATTGCATAGGTAGATATTTATCCCCAAGCTAGACGCATATATATTCCATATATGTCTGCGTAAAATTCAACCTTCTATTTTACAAAAACAGCAGACAGTTTTATGTTGGCCATCTCCATAAACATAAAAATCGAGCACCACCACTCATATACATAACTCAGCCAAAAAAAAAATATATATATATATAATGCGTTTAGAGGTCGATGTTTGTTTAGCTCAGCGCGTGTGTGGTGATGAATCTCAGGTCGAATCTGTGCAATGGCCTATGTGTGCGCGTTGAACGTTCGGCCTTTCGGCCCATGTACATAATATCCATATGTAACGCCCTTATATACATATTCCTATCGCCAAAACAAACATCGGTAAATATGAAATTGTTACGCGCCTCCCGTGTTTGTTAAAGGCAAATACGCTGGTGAAATTTTTACGATAAGGGACGGGCGCGGTGCCGACTCAATTTTAATTTGGAGAGTGCGTGGAGTTATTATCGTATCGCGGACGGGGTGTATCGTAGCGTGAGAGCAAATGGGGTGAATTTTTGTTTTGTTCCATGTAAAAATAAATTCTTTTATTGACGCAGATATTTATTTTTGGTGCGATATGTTAACCCGTGTAGTTCGATCGTTACCTACCTGTTCTAAATGTTAAATCGTCTTTGTGGTTATGCTTTTTTGCTGTTGTGACATTTTTTAGTGTTTGTTTCGACTAGATCAGGACTGTGTATGAAAGCAATAAGGTTTTACGTTCAAGATCTGTAAGTCTTAAATGCGTAGATGAAAAACTTTCAAGCAAGTTTTTATAAGGTCATAATCATGTTATTAAGATAATAAAATAATAATAATAATAATAATAATAATAATAATATTTATTTGCTGTCCGATCACATGGGTGATATAAGCAAAAGTCAAAAAACACAAAACATACAGACAAAAAATACATTACAATGATAGAAATTCCTCATGAGGGTAGCAGCACTTATCAATTAAAAAATGTTTACAATTACGTTTAAAATCATTTAAGTTATTAATGTTTCTCATATGCAGAGGCAAGCTATTGTATAATCTGGCAAAACTATACTTTGGAGACTTCTCGAAATGAGCCGTAAGGTGTCTGGGCAGTACACAAATATTACATTGTCTAGTTTGGTAGTTCCTTTCGTCTCTAGGATATAAGTGACCATTTTTGTTAACATGTATCACTGCCTTGTATATGCATATACTTGGCAACATTAACAGCTTGTAGGCACGAAAGAACTGCCTACAGCTATCACGAGGCCCCAATCCGAACATCAAGCGCAAGATTCTTTTCTGTGCAATGAATACACGCTTGTAACCTGTGCCTCGTCCCCACATCAAGATATTGTAAGAGATGGCAGAGTATACCAATGAGTAATATGCACACAGCAGAGAGTCACTATCTAACACTGATTTTAGCTGAAAAAGAGCAAAATAAGCTTGATTAAGCTGCTTACACACTTGTGATGTATGTTCGACAAAATTCAGGTTGCTGTCAACTATGATACCAAGAAACTTTACCGATTTTGACAACGGTATTGTAAAGTCAGCGTACCTTCTCTGGTGAAAATGTATATAGGTGGTTTTGTCTTTGTTTAGAATCAGTCTATTCGCACCGCATCAGCTCTCAAACTCACATGTAACGCGACAAATTTCGTGCTCTAGATTCTCAATGGAATCAGAAGACATGGCGACAGTGGTATCATCAGCAAATAATACTACATGGGCATTTGAAATAAACTGCGGTAAGTCATTTATATATAGTAAAAACAGCAAGGGGCCAAGAACCGAACCTTGCGGTATACCGAGACCAACTGATTCCAACTCCGATTCGGCCTGATGTAATACAACCTTCATTTTGCGATCATTTACAAAAGATGTTATCCAGCCTTGTAGAGGTTCACGTATACCAAGCCGATACAATTTATCCTGCAGGAAGCGAGGGTCAACACTATCGAAGGCTTTAGCCAAATCAAAAAAAATACCAGCAACATATTGGCCTTTGTCAAGGTTATCGTATACGTATTGTATAAAGTCAATACTAGCCAGTTCCGTCGATTTATTTTTCTGAAACCCATACTGTCTAGGAGATAAAATTTGGTATCTGTCTAGGTAATTAGTGATTCTTGAACAAATAACAGATTCAAAGATTTTGGAAAAGGTACTTAATATTGAAATAGGTCTATAATTCAATAAACTGGTAGGGTCACCCCTTTTAAAAATCGGGATTACATTTGCAATTTTCAGGCTAGAAGGGAACACCCGCTCAAGCACGGCAGCATTTAAAATTTCCGTAATAGGTTGTAAAATTTCATTTCTTACATACTTTATAGTTTTGACATTAATTCCATCAAAGCCACAAGAATTAGTATTCTTCAACTTATTTATAGCGGCATCCACTTCAGCTACAGAAACCGGCCAAAAATACATTGTAGGCAAAGCAATAACCGTCGATGGCAATCCGGATAAATGTGGACCTAGCATTAATACTGTTACTAGCAGCACTTGAAAAAAATTCACCGAATGCCCGACAAACCTCCCTCCCACCGAAATCTCATCAGAACCAGTCTTAATTACAATATCAGTATTCTTATGCTTATTTCTAAACAAACGATCATTTCCAAATTTCCAAACCCCTGAGCTATTTCGAGATGTCAAATTATATTTATTGGTAAAGTAATTTCGTTTAGCCGTTTCGATAGATTTTTTGTAGCTAATTTTTTTGATCTTATAAAGTTCAGACAATTCTGGACAATTAAAACGTTTCACCAGATGAAACAAATCTTTTAAATCTTCTCCCAAAAATCTAATCTCATTAGTTACCCACCTATCCTTAATATTACTGTAGCTGCTACTCTTACAGGACGTAACAATAGGACAGTACATATCATAAAGCCACATAACATTTTCTAAAAATTTACAAAACATAATGTCAGCATTTCGCAATCAATAAACTCATTTGGCCAGTCACAATTTTCTAAATGGAATTTAAAGTTCGCTAGGGCATCACCATAGACATTTCTATAACTAAAAATGATATTTTTTTGTTTGTGCTCACATGGTACTACATCAAAATGTAATGTACATGCTAGATGATCAGCCAAATTAGCATTCCAAATCTTTTTCTTATAATTAGTTACAGGAATGGTAGTTAACAAGTAATAGCGCAGTTTCGCTAGTTACACCAAGAGACAACTAGTTTGTCGAAAGCAGGAGGACCACTGTTTTTATGGAAGGAAAAGATTAAACCAGATACAGACTTTGTTAAAGCGAAAAGAAGATCGCAATCCACATCCTGTGCTATTCTGAAAATACATTGAAACACTATGGATTCACCGCTATCAAAAGCAGACTACAAGCTGAAAAAGATTTTAGGTGACCAAAAATAAACACAAACAACTTATTTTATGTAATATTACATACTAATTAGGTTAAACTACTAACATTTTAAAAACAAAGTTTCCTTTCAGACGGTCTTTTAAGCTTCTTCTAATGCAATATACAACCAAAAAAACACTCTTACTACATCCAATCATGTAAAGAAACTAGGAAAGCTATTTATTTTCCCTATAAATTCCCTCAAACGCTTCCATTCAGAACTTTAAACATTCTACGTTCAAAGCTGGCTTATCGCGGCATTCATCCGTCCCTTTTTCCTAGTTTCGAGACTTATCGATCAAAAGCTCTCTTTAGCAACTCTTTCCGATCTCCAATCAAATTATGTCGTACGAACTATTTGCTATAGTTTAGTTCGAACAACGGCTCTTTTACGAAATTGCGGATTTAGCAGTTATAATCCGCACATAACGCCATCTATACGTCGGTAAGTTAGATGGAATAGTAAATTTCTGAATCGGAGTTATCCACTAACAGATGCGTCGGAGGTATTTGAGCGAAAAAAAAAAATCACGTTGAAAAAGGGAAATCGGCAAGACGGGTCGTGATGATAATCAAACTCGGATCAACGAGTCGTGTTTTTGCCCTCTCGTGGATCTTTTTTTACCCTTTTAGTGTCGACTAGTCGAGATGGTAAGCGTCTGTCTCCGTTGGAGAGGAAATTACATAGAAAGTCAGTCGAGTGTGGATCTCTTAACGTTTCTCTTTTTTTTCCTCTGTGTGTCAACCTCGACGTACACACAGGGATTCTTTTTTTACAGCTACAGTCATGGACAAAATAGGTAACGAAATTCATAATTTAGGCAAGGTTTTATGTATTATATAACAGTGAATAAGCCTTCTTTCAGACGAGGCGACTAGCTGATTCCACTAGTTGAACTAACGGTCGTCAAAGAGCATACTGATGTAGCAAATGATTGGGAACCGCTTGAACCCTTTTAGACGTTCAGGCGGTTTTACTATATCACTATGCTCTTTGATAACCGTCCATTCAATTAGTGGAAGCAACTAATCGCCTCGTCTGAAAGAAGCCTAACTCTACTAAAATAAAGATCCCTAGCTTGTTTAATTTTGCCAACATTTTTTTTTGTGTATATTACCCATGAGAAATGACTAATTTCAACAGCAGTATTTCCAGCATGCTACATGTTAGTAGTAAGTTTGAAACTGTTGGCTCACTTATTGTTAGTTATGAAGATGTAAAACAAATTAAAAATTTGGTGATCTAAAGTCACTTGCTTGTATATCTGGAATTACTAAAATCAAGTCATTTCAAATTTGTAGAAATATTTTTGGTATGACACCCTAATACCGTACCGAATTCAAAACTGCTAAATTATTTCATTTTGAAAATATCGATAACTCTTTCAGAACGAATCAAAATTTGGTGATTTTCTAGTATTTTTCTGTTGCCTTTGGTGCGATATTTTAACTTTACGGATATATTTCTGGCGTTACATTTTAACAGACCATACCAAAATGGTACCAAAATTTTTTGTGTTGGACACATTGATATTTGAAAAAAAAAAACAGGATTTGGTGATTTTTTTAGTTTTTGCTTGTAGGCGTAGACAATTTTTACGGCACAGGGATATGCAGACCGGTATTTAGAGACAATAATATACTTACCTTACTATCTATATATATATTAGAGACAGCAATATTTGTGAAACAGTACTATACTGATATTTTTAACAAATATAAAATAGATCATGAACGCAGCACTAGATGTAAAACTAATAGCCAATTACTACCGCCCCCAAACAACACTTACCAATGTTCAAAAACAGGCTATGTGGCAATTTATTAAAATATATAACCACAGCCACTAAAGCAAATGCCATTAGCACAATGTAAAACAATTTAAAAAAAAATATCTTGTTAGCAAAACGTTTTATACGACCGCGGATTTTCTGGGCGCACCCTGTACAGTATAGTACTTTCTTTTATATTCGTATGTGTGTGTTTTTTTATTTTAAACATTCTTTGTCTTTTTTATTTATACAATTTCCTTGTTGTTGGCGTAGTTTTATGTTAAGTATTGACGTGTTCTACACTGTTGTATTATGGAATAAATGAATTTATTATTTATTATTATTTATTATTATTATTATTATTAATATTTTCGGTGCAACTTTTTTTTTAATTTTTGGTGATGTTTTTTTTTTTTTAAGATCAAGAATTAATGATTTTTCAATTTAATGCTCGTAAATATAAAAAGTAGGAAATATTAAATTTACTTTACGAGAACATGTATCATTTTAATAACGTCTGAAATTTTGAAAAATATTGACATTTCAAAAGCGACCAAGATTTGGTGATTTTAGAATTTTCTTTTTGCCTGTACGATCGCAATAATTAAAAGTAGGTCAACTTTGCAAAAACATTTTCAATAAAACTTTAATAATGTACCAAATCTGAAATGACCAATTTAAATTTGAAGTTATGAATAATTTAACGATGATCAAAATTTGGTGATTTCCGATTCTGTTGCTTGTATCATCGTAATTACTAAATGCCAGTTAATTTTTATTTCATGCCACATCTTTGATGCAATATTTTAATAATGTAGCAAAATTAATTAATTATCGATATTTTGAGCAAGGTCTGGATTTGGTGATTTTCTAATTCTTTTGCTTGTATCATGGTAATTATTAGAAGTATGCTATTTTTACTTAGCAGGAACATATTGGGGTGTAATGTTTCAATAATTTTCCAAACTTTTAACCTCCTAGCTTATTTAACTTTGAAAATATAGCTAAATATTTTAAAAACCGTCAAAAGATTTGGTGATTTTATCATTTCTTACTTGTATCATTAGATTTTTAATTATTAGAAATAGGTAATTTTTATTTCACATAAACATATTTGTTGTAATATTCTAAAAACGTATCAAATTTAAAATGACTAGCTTATTTAATTTTGAAGGTATCGATATTTTAAAGAAAATCTAGATTTGGCGATTCTCCAATTCTTTAGCTCATATCACTAACTGTGATTTTTAGTTCACAGAAACATATTTGAGTATAATGCTTTAGTAATGCGCCAAATTTGAAGTTGTTAACTCATTTAATTTTATTGATATCGATATTTTGAATAAGATTAAGATTTGGTGATTTTCCAGTTTTTTTTCCTTGTATCACAATAATGATCAGAAGTAGGCAATTTTTACTTCGTAGAAACATCTTTGAGTATAATGCTTTAATAATGCGCCAAATTTGAAGTCGCCAGCTCATTTAATTTTGATGATATCGGTATTTTAACAAAAAAATTTGGTGATTTTCCACTTTTTGGTTGGTCTCATCGCAATGACGTAAGGCAGGTAATTCAAATTTTGCAGAAATATTCTTGATATTTCATTGTAAAATTGTGCCAAATTTGAAGCAGGTACTAGTTTTTCTAATTTCGTAGGTTTATTTTTTTTTTTTTTTTTGAACGAACTAAGATTTGGTGATTTTGCAGTGTCTGATTTGTGTCCCGATTATTAAAAGTAGGTTACTCAAAATCGATATAACAGGAAAAAAGTTTTTTTTTACTCTCTAAAGTTTCTGAAATTACATGTTTGGAATAATTGGAAATAATTAAGTGCTTTGCTCAAGAATTGATGCCAAATTCTTTTGTCCACGACTATAATCATCCCAGCCACAAATTATCCATCCTTCTCTCTTTACTCTTAACTCCGGCACCGCGTTACCGGATGCGTAATGCTCCAGGGGGTTCCACCAGTAATGGAAAATGGATCCAAAATCGTGAAGCACGTGCCGTTGGCGAAGTAGAATAAGCGTTAGATGTAAATTAATGTCAAATGGGAAATGTTGCGGATATTACGCGGCCCACCTCGCCGTCTCTCTCTCTACCCAATCCTTTCTCCGAACCCTTTTTCATATCTGCCCCACTGCCGAGCGGACTCGCCCTCATTCTCTGTGCACGAGGCTTTGTTCGCCACAGCGGCGATGATTTGCCTTTAATACATCGAGGTATGGAGCCGAAGCTCTCTACCTGCGCGGCCGCACTTCGGGGTATTGGGACTCGCCTACGTAATGGAATTGGGACATCGGAACGGCGGTTTTGTTATTAATATGTTCGGGAGTGTCGCCCCTAGGCGATAGGGGAGCCGGATTTTCGTCAGTGTTCGCGGAGAAAGTGAATTTTTATGGGGACGTAATGGTCGAACTGAATAAAACATTTTTATGGCGGTATTTCGATGTCGAAATCGCTATGCGACGATTCTTGGTGGATTTTATTTTGACAATGTTATAATAATTGTTTAAAAGAATCGAGAAGAGCTTTGAACTTTATTATCTTTACATCTATTTATTATCATTTCATTATAAAGCTAAATATTTTCGATCAACAGAAATAAATCAGTATTCTTATTTAGTACGCAGGTGGATGCCAGAGAGGCGCACAGTGGTCCAGGGCCGGCAAAAAATCACTTTTGACAAGTATGAAATCTAACGATATATTTGCCGTAAATAGTTAGTTAAATGTTCAAACTTAATGAAAAATGCTATTTTGCAATATTTATTCGTAATAAACTATGCAATATCCCCGCTCAAAGTTGGCGTAAGTAAAAATCCTGAAATAACCACATATTTTTGTTAGAGTTAATAATGCTGTATTTTAATAAGTTGTTATCTAAATTGAATATAACTTCTGGAGTATGTTCTATGGTCCTTATAGTTTATATAACTGCTAAAAAGAAATGATTTAATTTGTAAAATGCTTGATTTTATCAACAGTTTTCTAAATACTACATTTTATACATGAAAAAAAAAGTTCAGGTAGACTTTTAGTGGTCATCGGCAATTATCGACAAGCTGATTTTTACATGTACATGATCTCTAATGCCTCTAGTATAATGTCCAAAAAGAATCAGCTGCTCCTTTTTGCTCCTCTCCGAGAAAATCACATTTAATTGCGAGCATGTCTAATAAAGTTAGCATTCACCATTGTATTACGCAGCCGACAATGTATTTCGATATATCTATGGCTACATTTATATTTATGTATGTTTATGTCAATTTGAATGTGTGTACTTGTATATAGGTATCTTGGTTTATTGATTTTTAGTTTTAGTTTTTAGAAGCATGTTTTTTTTTTATTTCACTTATCTGCCCACGAAGGTATTCATGTATTGGAAATAAAAGCCATATTTATTCTAAGAATATCTATATGGTATTTTTTTAGATATACTGTAATCTTTAAACGGAAATGTAGATTTAGTGGAGATATATTGCCTTTTTTTCGTACTACAAAAAAATCGTTTTTTCTAATTTGGTAAAATATTTTTAAATTATTTTGCAATGCATGTTTTAGCTCATTCTGGCTATATTTCCAGTGCTTCTGACATATAAATCACAGAAAGTGGTGCAAATGTATCATTACAAGATCTTTTAAACCACACTACTGAACGACTTTCACTTAGCAAATTAGATGATATCGATAAAATATTTGAAAAAAAATTTACACTGATGATTAGTAAATAGGGTTGTGATGGCGCTTCAGGGCAGAGTGGATACAAACAGAGTTTTAGCAGCGATATTGGCATAACAGATGCGAATTTATTCATGATATCTACTGTCCCACTAAAAATGAGATTAACAGCAAACGCAACACATGCATTACGGAAAAATCCCCGGCCAGCGTTTACACGATATTGCCGACCTATAAAATTTGAATATGCGAAAGAAACTATTGGGAAACCTAATGCGGAAGTTAAAGCAGTGAACGATCAAATTCGGCAACTTCACGTAATAGGAATAATGCTTCTAGAATGTCCCATTAGAATGACTTATGAATTACATTTTACAATGCTTGATGGAAAAGAAAAAGCCATAACAAATACATCATCAGCATCAAGATGCTACATATGCAAAGCTACCCCAAAACAAATGAATAACCTGACCCGTGTTTATCAAAAACCTATATCAGAAGAATGTTTTAAATTAGGTCTTTCAACACAACACGCGCGTATAAAGTTTATGGAATACATATTACATATATCATATAGAATACCGATACAAAAATGGTCTGCTGTAACACTAGAACAAAAAACAATGACAGATAATACAAAGAAAAAAATCCAAGACGAGTTTAAGAAGAAAATGGGGATTAAAGTAGATTTTATGCACCAAGGTTCAGGAACCAGAAATGATGGCAATACCGCTAGAAGGTTTTTTCAAATCCTCAAATGACTGCAGATATAACAGGAGTTTGCTTTTTCAGTGTTTCTTAAACTGATTAAAGTGCTTTTGCCATTTTTCTTGTTTTTTTATATAGAAAATCATTAATTTAATTACTGCACTGATGTAGGTATGTGAATTCTATCAGATTTGTTTTAATTTTTAAAAATTTTTGCTTAATTACAATAACATTTATGTGTTCTGAGATACCTAAAAAATTTGAATTGATACATTCTAAATATGCTATATCCACATATACTTACATACACACACGAATAATATACACATACATGTATGTACATATGCTTTGTTTTCTTTTATAATACAGCTATTTGTTTAAGAATGATGAGCGAATGTAGTACTCTTGGGACGCAATAGCAGTTCTTCTTATTTTGGACTACATACTTTCTGACTTAAACCATATTCTCTTATTCAGTATCACTTGACAAGAAATTTCTCTACTATTACTAATTAGTTCAGTTGTGTATTATTAAAAAATATCTAACAATTTCTGTTTGTTATAATAATGTTAAAACATTTTTAAGCATGGCAAGTGGTTATAATAATTCTTCTGAATATTTTCTGATTTTCTGAATATTTTCCCGTTTTGTATTATTATCATTGCTATTATTATACATATGTATATTTAACTAAAATAGTTGAAAAAAAAAATTAATGAATAGAAACTGCAATACCTAACATTATTTGAATAATTTATCTATTTCCGTCAATAAGTACGTCGTGATTTTATGCTTAATCCTTTTTTCTTTTATGCAATTCTAATCGCCTATATTTAATCTCATTATCCTGAAAAAATTATTAAAAAATTCCAATTCTATCAAAAGTTACAGATTTATTTCCGCAAAAGCGCGTTTCTGGACCACTGTGAGGCGTGTTGCTTGCAGCTGAGCAACAGTTAAACTAACTAATTTAAATGGTAATACCGATAAATTTTTAATTTCCTATGATAAGCTGTATTAAAAGGGATTTCAAAGTCAATAATGACAGAATAGATAATACTACACTCCATTCACTGTAACATTAGATAGGCGAAAGATTTACGACTTGCGATTGGCTAATAGACGAGGCAAATTCACACACACGAGAAACATTGGGCGCGTTCAGGGACGGTCAGCGGCTGAGAAGCTTAGTAAGCAACTTCCCTGAATAGAGCAGCTGACCTGCCGCTAACAAACAGCGGCTGACTAATTCACTCAGCGTAGAAATTATAGGCTGCCTTCCTCAGCGCTGTCAAAAAAAGTACTAGTGGGGAACGCATACGTCGGTTATGTGTGGTTATGTTATCTAATTGTTAATTAGAATCGGTTTCCTATCACTATTCCTGGTCTTTTGCATCTGGTAAAGGTGCCATTGAAGATAGTGTTTGTTGGATGAACACTTTTATCGTCGACAAAGATTTACTGAAACCTTGCAAGTATGTTTAGTCTTCTAGTTCCAGTTCGAGTTTTTGTTTTATTGTTATCAATGCTTTTCATGTATGTTGCCTTCAGATTTCTTATTTTTTTGTCACAGTTACTACTACCCACAAAGTAAGTATACCTTTTCATTTCTTGTGATATTTCTTGCATAATTTGCGTTTTCTTATTTTAGGGTTTCTAAATTTAGACGACCGTTTCTGATATTCCTCTAAGAGCATTAAAATGCTTTCGTGAATCCACTTAAAATGTATACCTGTAACGGATATAATATACTGCATCATTACTATTAACTGAATGGAAATACACTAAGCCCAAGTGAACTATCAAAAGATACTGTCTCGTCATATAAATAAAAAAAAAAGTTTCTTTCTATAGAAAATATGTTTATTTATGTGTCTCTTTTTTTGTAAAAATAAATATATGTCAGTGAAGTTGTTAGTTATTTAATAAAACTATTACTAAATTACAGATGCTAAATATTCTCTCTTTAATTCTCCACTGATTTGTTCATCATCATTATCATCTATATTTCGATCATTATTGAAAGGCTGCTTAATCTGAATATGCATTCCATCAATTGCACCTATAATACCTGGAATGCGTGAAAGGAAGTATTTTATTTCCATATAGTAACTTTATATCCTTATTTATTTCAATTTACCACATTTATCTTCTATCCTAGCAGCTATTTCAGTACATTGGTGCGGAGTTGGCCATTTAATAAATCTATTTTTCAAAGCATATACTGCATTCAGAACATTCATGAAGATGTAATGTCCTGTACCACTTAAGAGTCCAAATCTATCTCCAGCTGCATTAAAGCTCTTAGGTTTTGCCAGTATTCAAATAAAAAATAATACCTGCTTTTCGACTGTAATAGAATGCCGTGCAGGTAAGGAAGGTACAACCAAACATATGAATTGCTTCATCGCCCCTCGTGACATCCGAAAGTGGTTTCTAAATTCACTTAAGCTATAGTTAACTATTGTCTACAAAACCAGTGTTCAAATAGGTTGTTGTCTATGCTCGCCCTCTATCAAAGGTGCATTATTAACATCAAGCACAATATCCATTATGTTGTTTACATCAAGATCATCATTTATTAAAAAATCTACAATAATAAAATCCATTAAATTTAGGTATAACCTCGTATAGCTTGATCTATTATACACTATCCAAAAAGGTTGTAATTGTTTTGACAGATTACATTTATTTTAATAATAGATTATGTTTCATTCTGTGATTTGGGCTAGCGCATAACCATTCAGGGAAACTCGTATTGCTGCTTGTAAGCGTAACTCAGCGCTTTTCTGCTTTTACTAAGCAGTTGACCGTCCCTGAACGCGCCCATTTTATATAGCAAATGAAATTTAAGTTGGATAAAACAAAATATTACTGAAATCTATGACATTTGTCAATCCTGGTGTTGGTTTCAGATCTGTATTTGCGTGTTTTTTGCTTTTTTGTGTCGTTCGTGCGATTAGTGTAATTTTTATAAGCAAATTGTTACAAACAACTGAGTACTGTTGAATATTTGAAGGTTTTATTTTAATAACTATATAAAATGATAGTGATGACAGTATTTTTTACATCAATTTTAGTATGGTAGATGAAGAAGTATTTGATCTACCTGCAGGGTCATCAAAAAATCCTCAGGGAAACATATTGCCAGTAAGCAAAGGATAATGTCTTATAATTTGTATCTGGAGCTTAAGCGGGTCACTTCTAAATTGGCAGCAATTAAAGTGACTGCAAAGCAACTTGGGGTGCAACACCAAAGCAGCTTGTCATTGGCAAGGGTATAAGCTTGTTGCAAGGTTCTAACAAGGTTTCTAGTTCACACAAGACTAGGTTTTCATAAGCTTGTCTGTAAAAGCATATGACAAGGCTAGAATGACAATGGAATAAATAGTAACAAAGCCAGAAAATATGTTCTTTCCAATACTTTTATTAGTAAAATATTATTGTCAATAGTATTTTACTAATAAAAGAATTGGAAAGAACATATTTTCTGGTTTTGTTACTATTTATTCCATAATACCACCAATCCAAAACTTCCAATAGCTAGAATGACAATGTTGAGGTACGCTTTAGAGAAACCTTGTACAAACCTTGATAAAAGCTTGCGACTGTAACATACATGACGTTTGGACGGAGGTGTATACATCCAACAAATTACAGCAAATCATCAAAAACAGTCAAATCAGTTTATTAATAATTTTATTGATATTTTACAAACATTTCTTTTTTTTCAATTTTGAATGTCAATGACAATTATTCATGTGCTCTTTTCAATTTAGTGCATTTAACATTTAAATAAATTTTAGCTGGTATCACTTAACATTAAACCTTTTTTTTTACTTCTCAAAAGAGGTGGAAGGCAGTCATATCAGTTCTGGCCATTTTTGTCTTGTCTGTCTTTGTTACATGTGTGAAATATTAAGCTTATAACATCTGAGTAAGTATCAAGATTTTTCCAATTTGAGAATGTTGCTTATCTAATTTTATTATTTATTTTGTGCCTTAAGCAAGTATTTTTCATTGATTGTGTCTTTTTCACAATTTTTACAATTGAGCACATGGTGATTGTCATTTCCATTTTAGGCTGTAAGGGCTGTAAGGGCTGTAAGGGCTGTAAAGGCTGTAAAAGCTGTAAAGGCTGTAAGATTTATAAGATCTGTACGATTTATAACTTCATCGAGGCTAGAAATTCCATCTACGTCAAATCACAGGTGTATGTGATCCACAGTGATACGGGATGTATCAAGAAATGTGAATAGCATATTATATTCCATAACACCTAGAATATGATTCCTTAAATCGACACTGTCCGAAGAAGCAAGGATGTGTAAGCTTTTGGTCTTCGTCATGTGCTGTCCAGTCTAGTCCCCATCATCGTAATGCATGTTGTGTGCAACCATACATCATCGACAACTAGAAACCTTATTTCAATTCCACCTAGAAGCATTTACAATTGAAGATTGCTGTACTCATTATCTCCGATCCTACCTGTAAGTGTGAATACACCTGTTTATGGTGCGCCTATTTATATTTTTGCTTCGTAATGTAACTAATTCCACTTTAAATATTTTATGCCTTCGATTTATTTAAATCAACTCAATTTTTTTTTATTTCCTTATTTTGACTAATTAACTTGTAAACCGGTAACAGCTGTTTATGGTAACTGAAACAAATGTTATTATTATTAGGAATTTAAATTACTGTTTGAACTTTTCAACTTACATATTCATATTTCATATTCTTTTGTTGCATTATATAACTTTTTAATAATTATTAGCCTGCAATTGTATTGCAGCCGTTCATAACCTGACTTTTATGTCATTTCATGTTGAGGCTTATGCATTTGTTTACGTTTGGTCACGATTCATACCAAGCATTTGGAGGTCATTCATCCTATGCTTCAATTACCCTAAATTTACATTACCTACTTGTCAGTTGTCGCTGAATGCAATATTTCTATTTTCATTATATTTACTGTTATAATATTAATTTTTTTATACACTTTTATATATACACCATTTTCTAAATTTATTAAATTTACATTTAATGCTAACGGTTGTTGTTTGTCAATCTCCTGCTTACCTGACCACCCTGCTGCTAGTCACAGCTGGCGCCCTCACGTTTATAATATCAACTAACGAACCCCCCAGCCGCGGATTATGAGCAGCCGGACTCTGCGTGCGTTTTTGTTCTTTTTGAACAAGTCGTAAGTACATCTCCTTCATCAAAGGGGTGTACGTCGCACGACAATCAAAATAAAATAGGAATTGGGTATATGTAAGTGAAAGATATAACCAGCAAATCGAAACCAAACCGAACAAATAAACTTTATGAAAAAGCTATAATAACCCCAAACATAATAAATGTTGCGGTAACTTTGAAACCTTCTTAATTGTCGAAGTATACGAATTAATTTTTTATGGTCTAATGATGATGATGCATGTAATCATGCAAAACT
The DNA here is from genome assembly GCA_004143645.1 of Protaetia brevitarsis. Classification (NCBI taxonomy): domain Eukaryota; kingdom Metazoa; phylum Arthropoda; class Insecta; order Coleoptera; family Scarabaeidae; genus Protaetia; species Protaetia brevitarsis. The sequence continues at coordinate 61,705 of RXPK01003370.1, forward strand.
AATAAAATGTGAGTGCTTTCAAAAAAGTTTTTTTTACAAAATTACTACTAAACAAAACTCATACGGTTTAAAATGAGTATCTAATCTTAATTTTTGTCCTGTTGTATATACAGGGAGTAGCGTAAACTATTGGGGTGGGTGAAAGAACAGTGTGGGGATGTTGTAAAAGAAAGGGATACCACAGGAATTATCAGTTCACCCCCCTAAAAAACGTCTTCGTCAGAGTGCATATAATTCCTTGGATGGAGCAGATAGGTCAGCAATTAGACAACACCTACATACTACATAGTCACATGTTAATTTATTTTAATTGTAATTGATTTTTATCCTCTATTGTGTTTTATACATTAATATATTATACTTTATAGCTTAATAAAGACGAATCGTAATTGTCGAAACGTCGCATATGAAATAGAATAAACATAGTTTCTTCAAGATTGGACAAGTTTTTTGGCTATCGTTAACTAGATTTCCGAAATGTATTCACTATTACTTTATTTGTATTATTTTATCACCTTATATTATGACTATAACATTCTAAATAAACTACTAAAAGCGTAGTGATTTCATGTTACCCTTTGCTATTATTACAAAATATTGATAACCAAACTTTTTCGCTTATGATACTGACAATTTACAATTTGAATTTGCCGCTAATTTTTCATTATTCGGTGTCATTTGGGCGCCGATGGCAGCGCTATCTACTGCATTCTTAAAGTGAATGGAGTATAGTTCCGTCTGGCGACAATAGATAGCGCAGTGCGCATCGTATAGTTATAATAAGTTTCCTATTTTTCATTCAACATAACCAATAAAAAGAAAAATCAGGTGCGCCAACTGCTCAGTGTCACCAACTTAAATTATGTATTGCCAACCTCAATTACTTTGAATTGATCACTTTGACGACGATTCCGCGCAGTTGAATCCTAAGCATACAAAATCTCGTTGACGTTTTGAAACTAACTGTCATTTATCTAATCGAAGTTGAAACGTCAACACCATGTCCAAGTTAATCGAGTGCGTGATCCTCTCCAACATATTGCTCGCGGTATTCCCTCGAATCTGTACCGCCATCTGGTGTTACAAGTGCAGCAGTCACACGAACGACACGTGCGATGTGTACCCGAAATCCGCACAGTACGTCAACTGCGAGCGTAAGGAGGTGGTGCCTGGTTTCGAGCATCTGGCCCAATTATACGTGGAATGGGACATCGAGCAGAGCCAGTGCTTAAAATACGAGGCGCGAGTGAGCGACAAGGTCTCGTTCGTAGCGCGGGGATGCGTGGTCAACCTACCCCCTAAAAAGATTTGCGACTTGCTGAAGGAGGAAGAGGCGAAGATTGGATATCGTAGGAAGGCGTGCACAACCTGTACTTCTGATTATTGCAATGTATCTGGCGAATTTCGCGTTAAGATTTGGCCCGTTGTGTTTGGGTTTCTATTGATTATAATAAATACACTTGCTACCGCTTTATGAAATATTTTTTTACTTTCAAATAGCAAATACATGTTTTTTTTTTTTACAAAGACATCTGACAGACTCATCTCCATATATTTATTACAGCTGTAGTCATAGATAAGTATTATGTATTATACTGCTGTAGTATTTTGAGGTATAGATTGGAACAGAGATAATCCCTGCTGAAGCATCAACTGTAATCTTCAGAACGTTCACAAAAGAATCCTGGATCTACAACGAACAGGTTAGAAGACTAAATTGTTTTGGGTGATATTTGCTTTGCAATTATGTGCGCTGGCGTTTTGCACCTTTTCGATGTAAATAAAAACAAGTCGTCGTTCTTACTTACTACTATATTTGATTAAATTAAACAAATGAAAACAAGTATAGTATATTGGTTTTACACGGAAGTTGATGCTCGTTGTGATAGTTGAATTGAGCTGCGTGGATATAACTATTCTGACTGTGACTCGTGACTACATATCTGTAACTGCCCTTCCTTCGGGCAGTTTCTGTCTTTCCAACGGCTAGAAACTCTCCCGACAAACAAACTAAGGGCTGTAAACATACGTCACGGGAAATTACGCTGTGAACGTCAGTCCCTCGGTAATTCGGAGAACCCGGAGAAAGTGGTTAAACCGGACGAGGGCTATCAAATGTAATATAAAATGACTATTTTAAATACTAGAAATGCTAATCAGGTATTTACAAGAATATTGTGCCTCTCTTTTCCGAACAATATTCTTTACCACGATTTTGTCAAGTCCAACTTGTTTCTTTTTAATCTAGAAGATGCTCCCCAATTTTGCCTTCTATACTACGCCTATTTAATGCCCATCGAATTGCAGAACTCAAGTGAACACTTTGTCTTACCTAAATCGAGGTTTCTTCTTCATATTGGTCTTGCTACTGAACCATCGAGAACAACGGATGAAGCATCCATTATAAGTTTGGGAAAATATCAATCCATTGACTCAGGAAGCTGGAGAATGGAAACGAGGAAGTCACTCTTGGTACCTCCACGGAAGAAAAACATCTGAGATCTTTATCTCGGAGAACTGACATCCAAGACTGCGATGAAGCTTTACCGATTAGGACGATACCCTCGCTACAGACCAGTAAGACAGAGCGAAATAGCGAACATTAAGGTCTCTCAAGTAAACGTCCACCACTCCAAAGGAGAACCAGCTTTAATTTCATGAATTTTCAGCAATATTAGCAGGTATATTTAACAAATGTATAGAAGTCGGTATATTCCCAGAAGATCTAAAACCATCTCTGATACACCTTGTTCACAAAAAAGGAGATAAAAGTCAAATCGAAAACTATAGACCGCTGTCCATCTTGACACATTTTTCCAAAGTTTTTGAAAAAATACTTTTTAAACGAATATATCGGTTTCTGGACAAACACAACATTATAAGTAAATATCAGAATGGTTATGTAACTGGTAGATCAACCACCACAGCAATATATCAAGTTTTATCAGAAATAATTGAAGGTATTAACAACAATCAGTGCACCTTTGGAATTTTCATGGATCTTACAAAAACATTCGATTGTGTCGACCATGGTATACTGTGTGCTAAACTTGAAGCTGTGGGTATAAGAGGTGTTGGACTAAGATTAATAACATCGTACCTGCAAGATAGAAAACAAAGACTGGTAAACAATACTAATGGTAAATTCTCAAACTGGGCGTCGTCATCAAGAGGAGTACCAGGAGTAGTTGTTTTTAGTCTATGTTAATGAATTACCAACACAAGCTGGATGTAAAACGGTGCTCTACGCTGATGATTCAACGGTGGTCTTGAGGTCTGAATTGGAGACAGTTAGCGCTGGGGTGAAGTCTGTATTGGGGACTTTTGATGAATGGTGTACGCAACATAACCTAAAACTCAACATCGAAAAGACAAATATTATGCATTTCACCTATTTTAAACAAGAGCCAATCACCATTGATTATCAAGAGAAACAATTAGAGACGCAAAATACTGTTAAATTTTTAGGACTGCTACTTGACATGCAGTTGAATTGGAAGAACCACATTGACTGTCTAGCAGGGAAAATCTCTTCGTTGTGCTATGCTCTACGGACAATATCTAAATACATAAATGAAAGTGCCAGCCTGACAGCTTACCATGCGTATGTGTGTTCTCGCCTCAGATATGGTATAATGTTCTGGGGAAATTCAACTGATGTCTACAGAATCTTCGTCTTACAAAAGGTATGCTTCAGAGCTATGTTTCATCTGAAAAAAGGGAATCGTGCAAAAAATTATTCCAACAAAAAAATATACTTACCTTAACAAGCCTTTACATAATAGAATGTGCTGTGTTTGTGAAAAAAAACTTTAACTTCTTCACCGAACGTCAGCTGGAGCATGCCTATAATACCAGAGGGATAAAAAATGGATACCTACTTCCGATACAGACAATAAAGGCCAGTGTTAATAAAAGTGCTTTCGTACAAATGATCAAAGTTTTTAATCATTTACCGACAAACATAAAAAACTTACCTTTACCGATTACTAAAACAAAAATTACAAAATATATTAGTTGTCAATGCCTTTTTATGATTTACAAGAGTTTTTTACCTACAAATTTCAATAAAATTACTGTTATTTTTTAAATAGTTCACATAATCTTATTTTTTAATCGCTACAATATTTGTTCCATTTGTTTGTATGTATATGTTTATATCTGTATGTAAGCATACACCTTCTATGTCAATTGACGTGTTCAACACATTTTTATGTATTATTGAATAAATTGCTATATTATTATTATTATTATGAAAGAACATCGCAGTATAGCATTCATTCAAGAACTTTGGATCGACAAGAACAAAATTAGAGGAGTGAATTGATTTGGGTTGTGATATAGGTCTTCTCCACTACGACCTTGTCAAGCCCATTGTGTTTCTTTTTATTCTAAAAGACGCCCTCTAGTTTTGCACTATATGCTACATCTATTTAACATATCTGCCATTCGAATTGCAAAACTTAGTAATAGTGAAAACTTTGGCTTTCATAAATCATCTCTATGGTATGGTGTACCTAAATCTGCTGTATCTTTTCTTGGTGTTGTTTGAGTCTGTCAGGTTTTCTGCCAGGTCTAGCTTGCTCTGCTCTTTTGATGACCTCAATTGTTCAAAATTAAAACTAAATTCTTTTTAATTGGCTACTAATAATTTAATTAGAATTGTTTTCCGTTATTCATCACAATTTCACTGCGTAAACTTTATCGACGAATTCTTCTAAATATATGGATACAAAAGTGTTTCGAATCCCATTTGACACTCTCATAAATCCTTTTCCCAAAAAAAAATCCGCTTTTCCCCCATCATCCTCCATAAATCCCGGATAAATGCCACCAGCAGATGAGTCCGAATGTCACGCGATTTAAGTGCACTCCAGTCCCAAATCCCCAACCCCGCGAACACAGTGCGTCATTGGGCGGAAGGGGCTCTTAACCCCAATCGGCGCGATACAACGCGTCACACACACACACAACGTGATCCCTTCGATATTTTTCCCCAAATTAAAACTTCACCATTCAAATCCGTCTCGCACGCTTTTCGCCCCTATAAACCTTTAACGTGACTACGTTACACGTGAGGAGAGTTTTTAATTAAACCGATCCTCCCCTCTCCTCCTTCAAGGACCTAGTGCGAGTCACCTGTTGGACGGTTCGTCGTGAAAAATGGAATTCCGATAGAAATTTCCTCGACTAAAGCGAGTGTCGGTGGTGGGATCATAACCGCCGCCATATACCTACTAGCGCACGTTTGTGACGCCAGACTATTCATCGCTTGACGATGAAAAGGCGTTTTTGTGACGGCGACGGCTAGGGTCGCTTAAGCGACGAATTAGCGCTAATTACCCGGCCGGGCTCGTAAAATTATTATTCGCATGCGTTCTGTATGAAATTCCGGGCGCGGTTCGTACGTTAAAAGGGGCCCTGCATGACAGCGCCTCGAATTATTAAAACGTTAAAAAGGACCCGGGCACCCAAATTCATTTAACGAC
>RXPK01003371.1:0-75788 GCA_004143645.1 Protaetia brevitarsis
AGTAAGGAGCCTATAATAATATTTACTTAAGTAACTTAAGTAAGTAGCAATTTATTTCAATACCAATAATAGTATGAGGAGCAGCGTCACTACAAAGAAGAACTACAAAGACAAATAATAACAACAAAGAAATAGTACAACATTCTAGAGTCTATATCTTCTATTAAAGTTAAGAAAATTAGCGACGAGTAAAACATTGTTCTGCCATGATTTGAGAGTTCTTTTAAATTTATTTCAGCGTAGTGCTTTCACTATTGAGCCAGCGCGGTTTACCTTAGTGCTAGAACATCTGGATACCCGTTTAATTTCAAATGATGCTTCTAAGATGTATCTTTGATTTCTGATAGTTATAATTATAAGGATTATTATTTTTGGTTAGATAGATGCTTGTGTTTTGAGATATGACCGCAGGATTCAATATATAACATATCCGGTAATGTCCAATTTTAGTGAATGAAGAAGCTTAATGAGTCAGCTGTACTTAATACGACCTGCGCATAGATGAAAGTTGACCACTCTATCGAAGAGCGAGTGGATTGAAGGTGCAAAATAATGTTTATTTTGTATTTACAAACCTTTTTGTTTCAAATTATGTCGAGATAAAAAAATAGATGGTATATCGAGGATAAATATACTACAAATTTCTAGCTATATGTGGGGAGAAAAGTGTACCAGCTGATCAAATTTATTTCGTTGTTTCTGTTTTTTAATTTAATTTTGTTACTGTTTATTTTTACCTCGTACTTTGTAAGACATTAGTTGAATAATTGACTTATCCAATCAGCTATGGTTACACATCGATATACAGAGACTGTACTTCTAGTGTATCTTACATGATAATGAGAGGTATGATAAAGTCCTAATCCAATAATAAACTAATATGCTCTATACTCTGATGGTATAGGAGTCATATGTGTTTTTTTTTTTATAATTTTATGCCTGAATAGATTTGTCTAGGAGATCATTACGTCCATTGTTGAAAATCTCCATTTTCTCCTGATATATTTATCTTAAAATAATGATTCTATGCCCTATAATTTCACAAAATGTTTGCGCTTTATTGCGATTGCGATGAGAGGGGTGATATTCCTCTGCGTTTGCTGTAATTTGTGTTGCCTACGTGTTATAGAACTGTCCACACAAGTATTTTCTTAACTGTACAAAACTGCTAGGTCTACAGTATGCAGACTTATGCATAGGCAAACACCGATAAGTAAATTACACGGCTCTGAGTATCAAAAATTACTAGATGAATTTAAGAAGACACATCTTTGGTAGATTCGTGATCCATAGTTCACCAAACTAAACCTAGTATAGTATCAGGTTTATTAAAAGAGTCACATATTTCTCTTCATCGCGTCCGGTTCCGAACCTTCCTACGCACGTCGATCAAAACGGGTGAAAAACTTCGAAGTGTATGTGAAATCCGACAATTTTCCCGGGGATATATCTGCCAGATCTTGAGTTTGGCCTGTCGTATAGAACTGTTTGATCAATATCAACAAATGACCGCCAGGTATAGGTTACACGTGTTTGATGGTCGCATTTTTCAACAATGTCGGTTATAGATTATCACCAATTAAGAAATCATTACTTTATTTGCTTATTCTATTTGAATATCACACATTTACTTAATAATTGTTATATGTGACTTTTCACATAATTGACTCTTATTTAATATCTCGTTTAATTGACAAACCTAAATCCGATATTTTTAGTAACTTGTAATCTTTTTAATTATTCGAGATTTGTTAGAGAAAATTAACACATGCTCTTTTGCTTATATTTATAATAGGTACAGTTTTGGAAAGCTGCGGCACAGAAGAACAATTGTTTTTGTATATAAATCTTTTTCTTTTGTTTTCTTAATTACTTAGCAGGTTGATGTCACTGATAATAAATATACTGTTCTGTTTTTTCAGAACAAATGCCCGGAATTTAAAATTTTAATTACCTTAGTAAAATGAAATATAATAATTAAATTCAATAAATTCGATTAATTATAAATCCAATTATAATAATTTCTGTATATGTATATGTTTTTTTTTTTCCTTTTTTTCAATAAAATAAATAATAAACATTTAGTGGTTTTTTATTCCTAGCGACCTGTAATGAGGATTTGGTGATCAGTGTAAAGTACACCTAGCAGGCAAGTGACGGGAACTGTTAGGAGCACCAAATCACTGTCAATTTAGCTTTCCAGGGATGCTAACGAAGGGGCAGATTCCTACAAAAAGGATCCTTCTTGATTGTTAAAATCAAAAAAAATGTATTATATAAATTATCGTGTAAAAGAGACTAAGTGTGCATAAAAAAGTTTTAAAAACATACAAGTAACTCTTTGTTTAAATCCAAATAATGCTAGTTTATAATTTTAATATCTTAGATCACTACGAATGTTGGAATCATAAATACTATATAAAACAAATTACTTACTCAAATCCGTATCAAACTGCCTGGACTTTAAATAAATGAGGTTAAAGAAACATCAAAAATATACGGTAAATTAAATCAGAACATCATCGTAAATGGCAAAATGATTTATAAGAAACTATAATATCCAACTATCCGTGTTATCGATATATGCAAAAATCTATAATACATAGATTTAAACATTAGAAATTAAAAAATACCTAAAATAGGCGTTCATACAAACTTAACCCAAAATTAACGTATGAGAATAAATTACAAATCTAATTACCGTTAAAATGAATTAACTAATTATTATTTTCTCTTTCAGGTGGGACGTACTTGATGAAATAACTTGAGTGCAAATATGGATAGTTTGAAATACAGGTGTGGGCAGGTAATTCTCTGGGTCAAGTTGGACTTTCGTTCGACGGCCCGTATGGTAATAGAAGGATGGATTCTACCCAGGATTCTTCTCAGGAAATTTCAAAGGATCTCGAAGATTATCAGGTAAAGCTCCTAACAAATCTCTTAATATCTTAAACTAGGCAGAGGCTGTCCTGATGTGGTAGGGATAAGGGTAATAATTTAAATTAGCAAGGAAAAAGCGCTGAAAAGAGCGGTTCTATGCAGCGGTGGTGTAATCCTACCCCTAAATATAATATTTAAGTTATGTACATCAGTATGGATTGGTGTAAATATGGTGGCCTTTTTTTGTGGTGATCAATACATGATACATACAGGGTGCTTTGCCAGTTAGATTGCATATTAATATCGACATTCTTTGAAAACATGGGATATGTGGTCATATTTTCTAATATAAATAAATAGAATACAATAATTTTATACAAAACTAGCGAATCACACAAAAGACGTTTTAGATCTCCACGTAAATATTCACGGTGACAATGGAGTATTCTTAGATTGCTATATGCCCACTGTAGGGGAAAGCAGCCGAATTCTGAGCACTTAACTTCATACAGCTATATTATCTTTAATAAAATCGTAACGTAAGTTGATTTTTTAAAATGCAGAACATTAAACATTCAATATTTGCTACAAAAAAGCACTTGAATGGTTTCATTCTTAAAAAAAAAAAAAAATTAAAATTAAAACTGCGCACACTAAGTTTTGAGCTTTAATTTTTTGATTTTTTTTTAAGAAAAGAAATCGTTCAAGTACGTACGTGTGAAACAAAATGTACTAAATTGAAATGTAATAGTAATTCTTTGCTAACTATAGATATTACTGTTTGCAAATTAAATTTTCATACTGAACTTTACTTTGCACAAGAAGATTATCCTATGCAACTAGCCACGATAATGTATTGTCAATAGTCAGACCCAGACTAATTGTTTCCGTGACAACTGGTGTAGTATTATTACCTATACGCAAATTTACAAAATGTTGAAGCTTCTCTAACAATCGTTTATTACCAAGAAGCAACACAGCCGGCTTTGATGAATTAAGAGATAGTTAGTGCAGAGAACATTTAGACGACATACACTGTAAAAAATTAGCAGTAATTTTGCCATGGTAAATCAGGAATAATACATGTAATAACGTTGTGAATAAATCATGTAAATTTTGTTTTACATGTTTTTCTAGGATATTTAACATGGAAAAAGAAATTTCGGTAAAAATTTATAGCTTTTTCATGTAAGTTTAAGATGTAACAAAAATTCAAAATGAAAATACTGGGAAAAACATGTACAATTTTGTATTTACTCTCAAAATTTAGTTAAAAGTGTAAAAGTGACATTTTTTTGGGGTGTTTAGTGCACTTCAAAAGTAATTTTACTAGTGAACTACTAATTTTGCTGTAAAAATATTAGGATCTTTTATATTTATTTGTTTTTACTTGAATTTTCGGATAAAAGTATAGATATCATGGAAAATACGAAATTCATACGCTGCAATGTGATTGGTTATTGGATTATTTATCTATGCGCGTAGGTAATTCTATTCGTTTGTCGAACTTATTATTGGCTCAATGATATCATGTACGTCACAAACAATCGTATGTTTCGCGTAAGCGTGTTCATTCTTGATCCCTGCTTGAGCGATTCAGTATGACCTATTAGGTGCTATAAAAGAATTAGGTAAGTTGCTGGCTCTCTTTATAAAAAATACATATGAAATTACTTCAATGTTCGTAAATATAGAGTTCATATAAATATTACATACGAATTTTAACAGTAAAACACATCGGCATTGAAATTATTACTAGATGTGAAATTTACCTTATGAAGCAAATTTACCTGTAAATTGTAGGCAACTTTGTTACCAACGACTTTACATGTGGTTTTACTGCAACTTTTTTACAGTGTAGCATTCAAATCACTTTGAATATCCTTTAGTGCATGTAAACCAGACTCAGCCGAAAGAGTGGTAAATTTGCGCATCATCTGCGTATATGTGTATAGAACACATAGAAATATTAGGAAAAATTATATTATTATTATTATATTTATACACATAGAAAATAGTAAAGGTCCTAAAATAGAACCATGCGGCACCCCAGACGATAGTAGAGCAGTAGGAGAAAATAGATTATCTATTTTTACGCATTGTAATATGTAACATAAGAATGTTCAATTACCTCGCATGTTGAAACCTATCACCCTATAAGTAAAGGTACGAAGTGTATAGGCACAACGGTCATCGGTTTTAACCGTCGATTTTGCACGACGGAAAACCGGATGACAAAAAGCAAGGTATATGGAGCCCTTAATAGTGGGAAAGTAAAACTGTAAGAAAGCCCTCCTGTAAGAGCGTACTCGAACTTGCATACCAAAGGCTCTAAAACTAATAAAGGGGTAGGAGGTGTAATACTTGGAAAGAACCACAGAAAGGACCTTTCTGTTAGCTTCAGCAAGTACAGTGACATATCATTTGACTTTCTTCGCCGTTTTTATTCAACCTGATGATGATCGTCAGATCGAAATATGTCATATATGTACATATTAAATAAATAACACCAGATTGGATTGAACTTTGTTTTTAAATTTAAATTACCCCAAGTTACACACCAATCAGAACTTTATGGTATAAAGTTCTGATATTGTGGTACCATAATTCACATCCATTTCAGGGGCCGGCGGCTTGTGCTTACATTTTACAAAGGCTATTACAATGATCTAATTTCTTCGTATAAGTTCGTAATATATTCGTGTTTCAGGCGATAGCACCCGAACTTCAATCAGTGTATTGTTGGCCTCGCTTGTGACTCATGCACCAGCCGCCACTGATTTGTCGTGTAATTCGTGCCAAAAGAATATTGATCTTAATGTTCAAAAATGTAAAAGAATGATGTTTTCTCGAAAAGCTGTGATCCTCGAATATAATTATATAATTAATCGTATACATTTTCAAAGATTTACCGCAATTGTTGTTTATTGTTTAAGTTTATTTGTGCAATTTAACCATTACATACATTGTCGAATTTTTTTATCTTGTACATTGTACAATGGTCAAAGTTAAAAAAATACATACACATACATATAAAATAAAATAAAGATTAAAAATATCACGCAAAGAATTCAGTATATAACAAACAAAATAATTATAATATAAACATAGAGAAAGACTAACAAACAGAAAGTAAAGCAAAATCAAGAATTTAAAAATTCTGTAATCGAGTACGGCTCTTTGTCCACTAGCAGTTTTTTCACTCGCTTGACAAAAGTTAAAGACGGTAGTTGTTTTATCTGCATTGGAAGATGGTTATACAGTTTAGCTCCCCAGAAGTTTTCGGATTTCTGAGTACAAGTGAGCCTGTGATATGACATCCTCAACTCGTCCCGTTTTCTTGTTTGATAGTGGTGGCTATCTCCATTCAAGGCAAACTTTTCTTTGCTGTTGTGCGTATGAGTAACGACGGACATGATGTACTGCGACGGCAAGGTAAGTATATTCTGTCTTTTGAAATGTGACCTGCAGCTTTCATTGTAGTTTAGGCTGCACAAAATTCTGACTGCTTTCTTCTGTAGCACAAATACCCTGTCCGCCTCCGCCGACACTCCCCAAAACAGAATACCATATGACAGAATGGAGTGAAAATATGAAAAGTAAACCATCCTAGCTGCCTCATCAGTCGCCGCACGTTTAACCCTTCCAAGAGCGTACAAAGCGGTGGATAGCTTACCACACAGGTTACCAATATGTCGATGCCATTTCAAACCACTATCGATGGTGATTCCCAGAAATTCCACCTCGGACGGAGCGCCACTGCGAGTGGAAAAGGTAATAGTTTTAGTTTTGTCAACGTTTATTTTTAGATTATTCGCAATAAACCAACGTTCTGCGTCTTCCATGGCTTTCTCGCACTCCTGCCGAAGCGTTAAAAGATCGTCTGCTCGCACCAGTAACGTCGTATCGTCCGCGTACAGACAAACCTCGCGCGCCACAATGTTGGATGGAAGGTCGTTGACATAAATCAGGAACAGTAAAGGCCCGAGAATGGATCCCTGAGATACACCATGCTTAACTTCTCCAAGGGGAGACAGTGACTGGTTCCACTCCGTCTGCTGTCCTACCAGCGAGATAAAGACTTCAGTAAACTGCAACGTACATCCTCTGATGCCATAGTACTTTAATTTCTCAAGTAGGATCTCGTGATTTACCGAATCAAAAGCTTTTGATAAATCCAATAGTGTCATCTGGGCCCAAGCACCAGAGTCAAAAGCATTGCAAATCTCTTGGTGTTAAGTAGTTATTCTTCTCAAAGAAAAAGATCGAATCAATGGATGAATCGATGTTCAAATATTTTTGATATAGATGGTAATATGCTGATAGGCCTATAGTTCTCACACAAGTTTCTATTGCCTTTTTTGTGTATGGGAATAATTTTCCCTAGTTTCAAATTACAATTAAGTTACAAATTAAGGATTTAGAGACAGTATTTGATAATAAATTAACCTTTAGGTCGTTTATATTTATTTATTGTATATATGTTGTAGATTGTTAAGGTTGAACATGAGAAATTGCAAAGACTTTGTAAATATCGAAATATTATTACTTTGTGTAATTCATTAATTCCTAATAGGCTCTAGTTCGTAGTTTGGTTGCTTATGTACCACAAATATACCAATTTGATAGAATCTTTGGGAAGGGTTTTTTTAATATTTATATTTTAAGAAGCATGACTCATGTCGTAACGGGACGTTGTTCGTAATTTCATGTTTTCAAAGCCTATGTAATTACACAAAAGTTATTACTTTAAATATTACACCTACATTAGCTAATTTACAATGTAAATGATGATTCCTTGTTTTCTTTTTGTCACAATTTCAGTTTCATGTTAAAAAAGTACTAAAACTCATATGGCCTAAAATTAACATTAAATAGGATATTCAAAAACTTGAAGAAGATACATGCTAAACGTAAATGCCATGGAGAATTTGCATTTAAAAACCAGGTATAAAATAACTGTCTTGCCATGCTTCGCACAGCTTCATTACATGATTTAATTAATAGCCTTCCATCATAACTTAAATATAATAATAATATTTAAATAAATCAAATAAATTTAAATAGTAAACCCTATTTACAAAATTAGTGAGGTACTCTTCACCTCTCTCTATGTTCATTAAATTTAAAAATATTGAATAAAATAATTTAGAGATTGATAATAAATGAAGATGTCCGAAAAAAAAAACACATTAATTCATATATGTACACTTCTCACAGGAAAAATCGGGACACCAACAATCGTGAATTTTAAAATTTCTTGAGTGTAAATGCAGCTTTCAGAGGTATATGCACTTATCAAAGCCATAAATCACTTTTTTGTGTGTATTATTGCGATCAAAGGCAAAAACTAAAAATTTAAACAGAAATATAAATGTATATAGAGAAAAAGGTTTATACATTAAATAAACACATTGGAGTTTCGGTGGCGGTGTTTCCTTAGAAATACCGAATACGGAAATATTAACGCAAAAAAAAATACATAACTAAAAGGCCTCTTGAGTAGACGGCACCATTTAGAAATACACATGTATATATTTAACTGGTTTGATGTTAGAGATAATTCTTTTTTTAAGAAAACATATGGCGATGGGATTTTAAAATTATTTTATCTATTACTATGATATTAGTTGCGTAGTTTGATTTATGGCCGCAAGTAATACTTTAGCAATAGACTATATGTTAATCAGCCTCCTGAGTTTTTGAACAATGTGATTTTCACATTGATTAATTACACTATTATTGATGTATTCATTATTGTTGTTTAGTATTCTTAAATATTGTATTACTACAAAATATTTTTCTATGTATTAAAAAATTACCAAAAACAGTTTAAGATTATATTTATAAAATTTTTAAAGTAATTAATTTCACAAAGAAATTATTTATTTTATTAACCTTCCGTTTATTGTATTTTCAAGAAATATATCTTAACTATCGCCTGTGTAATCGAATGTTCTATTTTATTGAAATATAGCTAACACTTTTGGTCTGTAACACAGCTTCGGGCAGTAGCAACGAAAAAGTATTAAATGTATCAAATTCAACAATAAATATTTTAGCACTAACTGAGATTGACGAACAATATGCTTTCTTACAATGCTTGTTATGTATTATAAATCCAATAATATTTAAATAATTGTTAATGAACCTGTGCTACATAAAGACAGTTTGTAAAGAGACCCAGTGTTGGCCATATTTCAAGAAAATAGATTAACGACGTCAGATTACACAGGCGATAGCTAAGATATATTGCCTAAAAATACAATAAACGGAGGGTTCATAAAATAAATAATTCCTTTGCGAACTTAATTGCTTTATTTAAGAATTTTATAAATAATCTTAAACCTGGTTTTTTTTTGTAATTTTTTATAGATAGAAGAAAACTTTATAGTAATACAATATTTAAGAATATTAAACAACATTAGTAATTAATACATCAATAATAGTGTAGTCAATAAATATGTGAAAATCACATTATCCCAAAACTGAGAAGGCTGACTTACATATTATCTATTGCTAAACTAATACTCGCGAGCATAAATCCAAGTAAGTAACTAATATCAAAGCAGCACTAACAAGTAACATAATTTTAAATAATAAAATCCCATCACCACATGTTTTCTTAAAAAGAATTATCTCTACATAACATCGAACAAGTTTAATACATATATATTTCTAAATGAAGCCGTCTATTCAAGAGTTCTTTTTGTAGTTATGTATTTCTTTTCATGGGTATTTCTAAAGGAAACGCCGGCACCGAAACTCAGATTTGTTTATTCTATACATAAACCTTTTTCTCTCTATATATTTATCTTTCTGTTTAAATTTCTAGTCGTTACCTTTGATGGCAGTAATATACATAATTAAGTGATTTATGGCTATGATAAGTGAATACGTCCTTCGAAAGTTGCATTTACAATCAAGAAATTTTAAAATTCTGAATTGTGGGTGTCCCGATTTTTCCTGCGAGAAGTGTACATGTTACTTACAATTACTTATATCTGTACATAGTTGCACATCTAGGCAAATTTTAAAAATATTTATGTACAAACAAAGTAAAACAAGTTTCTGGTTTGTAGAATACCGGTGCGGTATGAAGAAACGGGAATATTAAACACCAAAGTGTTTTCAAGAGAAAAACTTTATGCGCACCACGTTATTGTATGAAAATATTTTAAACATTTTTAAATTCTTTAGCCAAAGAATACTGTGGAGGAATTCTCTTAAAGAAAATTCGATACCTGATATAACATAGCGAGATATTATGCCGTAGAAGTTCCTACATTCTTGCTATTCCGCAATAAGCAAAAGCAGCATATGGAATTTTCCGTGGGATTTTCCGTGCGCTGCGCTGTAATAAAAAAGTATTTGGAAGCCGTGTTTTTTAATGCATTCTTATTTAGCGCTTCATTTAGCACACTAGAGGAGAGGAGACTTTGCGTAAATATAATGTGTATGTTTAAATAATGTTGAAATATTGAAATGGCTCCGAATATTTTTAGATTACTAATGCTTTTATAATTTACACCCGATTACATAAATTGCTACCGGGGTCAAAGCTTTGAATAGAAGTTTAGTTGTTTTCTAAAATGGCAATTTTGTTCATGATCCTTATGTATTTGGAGCAATTAGCAGACAAAACAGAAGTGCCGGACCGGAATCAAAACAGAACCTATACTCTACTTTAAATTAAGTTTAACTACTGAACTAGAAGTGCCAAAAAACTGTTTTTTTTATGGTTCTTTTCAGTTATTTCGGATTATTATTATTTGATTTCAGGGTAATCTTGTGAGTTTCAAACAACAGTAGTTCACGATTATTTCGATTAGGTGCCCACAGAGAACAAATCAAATTATAAACTGTGCCAGGAAACGACCAAGGCAAGTTTCGCGAGTTCAATTTCTGTTTATTAACCCCGTTGCTGGGAGTTTATAATATAAGTAATAAAGAAAGCTTTTTTTTTAATTTTTAAAATCGAGGACATTTTAATTGTGGTTCACAGACGGAGAGAAACGTTGGAGAATCTTTTTCTAGCTTGATGAATTTCGGCAACTAAAAAATTTGCAAAAAATATTTCTAGAAAACCAATACAGGAGAAATCACACTCCACAAACCACAAGTTATTGAAAAAAGATTATATTGTCATTTTAACATTTCTCTCAAGTTATGTTTATAATTGTCAGCTGTAGGATTACATTGTTCTCTTGTATTTAAGTTATTATATAGGGCATTTCAATTCAAATAACCCTTTACCTGCTGTAATTTATATAAAATTTCGAAACCTGTCAATTATCATATCAAGGGAGACAACTTTTATCGCTTTTGCTTAAATATCTTTTATATATCTTTATGCATCTTTCATGTACAGTGCAATATTTACAATAGTGGTGGGCATAATCAAATGAAGGAAAAGAAATCTTTTGATTACCTATATTGAGTGACAGGCAAAATCGAATAAATCATTCATAACCCATATAGTCATAATCACAAAATTATTGTTAAAGGATGGAAGATGGACGTAACAACCGAAAAAGGGTCCTCTAAATATAAACTCTATCTAGTCGAACCGAATAACCGAGTAGGACAATAGTACAAATTAATTTTTCCGATGAATATGGATCAATAACTAAATGATTATGAAATTATTCAATCACAGATATTTCGATTTTGCCCGCCATTAATTTGCAATAGGTGTATATTAATATTGGACATTGATGTTGATCCAATAAATGTGATTGAACTATAATAGCAATATAAAATTTCTGTTTATAGATGCAGCAGATCTGTCGACAATATGAAAAAAATGTTTTTTCCTCATCAATAACGTGAAACTGTTCATGTAAATTGAGAGTAGAAGATAAATTTCCAGCCCGACAAGATTAAATAAATGTATTACATATTTTAGGTAAATATGTTATTCATCAATGGAACCCAACCATGCTATTTAACTCCTTGGGAAGGAAAATTTTTCGAATGTTACAAAATATTAATTGTGTACTTTTAGCCTAGTATTTCCTGTCATTCTTAGAATACTTACATATAAGCTGTTGTTTTCAAGTTCAAAAGTGAAGATTAAATTTTATAAAAGGGTACTATTTAAGCCTTTTATTGTTTCGGTTCTAACATTTGCCTCTAAAAATGTTATATTTAAATTAGTATTGTTCTCTTTTTTTTTAATTTATAATTAAGTTATTATTTTACAGCAAATAAGTATACTATGTTTGTACATTTGCATATGTCATAGATAAATTCTCGAGAATTAGTATTTTGTACATCTAATATATTGTATTTTTGTTTAACTAATAAAATATTTGCGAAAATCATGTGCTTTTTACATATTAAATTATAAATATCAGTATTAGGTACCATTAGTATCAGAATGGCATTTAAATTGTAGGGCAAAAAGAAAATAGTGCAGGAACGAGGAACAGGCGGCGCTAAACGCAGTTTTAGTTATGATGGGAGACTTCTAGCAGGCTATGTTCTGTGTGTAGATACTAATGTCACTTTTATTTCACAATTTTCACAACACGTCAAGTTTTGACAGCTGTTACTCCCACTATCTCAAAAACATCTTAAAAACCCGTCCCGCGGCGATTTCAAATACGGAACAAATTTTTCGAACACTAAAACGTCTTAATTTCGACAACAAAATGCACAGTTATAAATATTTATAAATGTGGTTTAAGGATATTCGTCGCAAAAAAGGCTTTAAATTCATAATGAAATAAAAATCAGAATATTAGGTATCAAGAACTATGGATTACGGATTAAAACTATATTAATTGGTTAAATTGGTTGCCTACCCAAAAGGCCCCTCCATTCGCATATATTTTTTGACATAGTGTACATACATCAAGGAGATATATTGTTGTTCAGTCTCTATGTCATTCGAGCGAACTCGATGAACAGCACTGGTAGAGAACAGTAGCCTGTTTACAAGGCATTTCGGATCTTCATTTTTGATTAGAATATCTTTGAGCCGCTTGAGATAGTTGACGACGAAATCTGCATGGGTGATTTTAATAATTCTGCTTTTCATTGCAAGAACAAGAATTTATTTATTTTTATCTTATAGTTTGTGGGGCAAAAGGAGATATAATTTAACAATCTGTTCGAGTTTGATAGCTTCCTGTACTACCAACGACGTTCGAACTGACGAAGATCCAGTAATTTATTAAAGTTGAAGTATAGAAACATCTGAAACTGGAATTTAGATCTGTATTAAGATATTTCAAAATTTGACAAAATTTCAATTATTCTAAGAGATAATTAAATTTATACCGCCTTTCTCAAACAATATAATGTGATATAGTTTTTTGAAAATAAAAGATATCTCGGAAATTAACCAGTATAGGCCTAAGTGTGTATGTATCTTATTTGTTCAAAATTTGTTGATATTTTTGAAAATGTATCATAATGATGGATATTGTATTTACGAAAATAAAATTGAGGCTCTTTTGATATTAGATTGGAAGAACGTGTCTGTTGGTTATGTTATAACATTACCTAAACTGGATCTGTGTAGTGTAATTATTAGTAGTAGTTCTAATTGTTAGTTTTTATATTAAGGATTTGTTGAGCGCGGACCACACGCATTTTTTATTATATTTTAGTTTGTTTTATTTCTATGTTTACCTTCAACGTTCATTGAACTGTCCCTTCATTTCATTTTACGACTCTTTGTCCAATTTTAACGTTACTGTCTTTTTACCATTACGTGTTCAGTCCCAAATTCATTGTATTACCTAAAAGCCTTTTGCTGTTTATATTAGTTAGATCGTATACAATTGTAACCACCTTACTTTGACATTCACCGACAATTCTATACTCCAATATATATTTACTGTTTATAACTTTAGCACCCTCCAATCGCATAATTCCGACTGTTTGTTTACCAAAACATGCGACAGCGAAGGACCACCCGTTGCGTTCGATTCTGGGAAATATTGCCGACCTAAAGGTCATATAAGGATGCCGCTTCAGGGAAACAAGACAGAATCATCCTGTTGTCCAAACACTCCGTGTATCTCCGCTGTTACATGTGTTAGACAAGTGATTTGCAAATTGTCCTAAGTAAAATTACTCTTTTCGAAACTGCATATTGTATTTTGTGTAATAAACGTAGTTTAGAACAAGTGAGTATTTTATTTAAACCCGGACAAATCGGTTGTGGACGAGCGGAACCATAACAGTTACAACCATCAGGTTCAGACTTTTCACAATTTTCATTTAATTTATCAAAATTTAATAACTCTTTAGTGCGCTCTAGAAATTATTTGCTGTGGGTGTAGGTCATATGCTTTCCATAGACTCTGTTGCACGTGACGTAATAACTTATAAATTAGTTAAACATGTCGACAGTCACCCATGACCGTAATCAGTACAGTACGTCATTTTTAGTTATAAATATGGAGAGTTTTAGTGTTTTTTGTTAAGTGTCATTGCTGGTGACGGTAGATTTGTTGTTGAAACGTGCATTCAGCGAGTGGCGTTTATGGTAAGGTATCTTAAAGTGTATAGTATTATTAGCGTCAAAGTTTTGAGCATTTCTGTTACTTAATGTTGTTTCCGATTATGTTCAAAATTTTATGCGATCGTAGTAACCACAGACAGGAAGCGACCAGAGAGGTATGTCGTACCGGATTTCAAATTCCGCATTTCCCCGGTATGCTCTGTACATACATCATAAGCTGATAGGAATAAACAAAATTCAGATGCAATGCCGTACATGTGTATATCATATGCACGTGTTCGGAGCGCCACTTCCGTTTCCGCACCGATTCAGCATACATGAAATTTGACGTGATCTTCATTTGCATTCAATTTAATTCCGGTTTTCGCTCCCAAACTACGTGTATGGATAAGTTTAGATATCAGGATTGCTCCAGGAACATCCACCCATTAGGTAATTAACGAGATCGTCGCTGCTGTAAAGGTAAGCGCTTCGTATTCCGGAAATGTGTTGCAAATCTCAATCAATCTACGTAACTGGGAAGAAATGTGGAAATGTCTGTTTGTAATATGTATTACTAAAAAAGATATTTTACCACATGGATAATACATAAGAGAGGACAAACACGGCATTACAAGTGCAGGAGTTAAGTTAAAATTAAAATCCAAGTAAAATTATTGTAGTAAAATTAGCAAAGTAAAATACATTTTCAGATTTAAGATTGAAGTAATAGTAATTGCTAAATATTAAAAATAAGAAAATACATTATATCTGCGATAGCGTATTTCGAGTCAATAACCTTAAGAGCACAAGTAATCAGTAAAATATAAAGTCTAAATCCAGAGAAATATATGCTTTCAAATAATAATGGTTACCTGACCTAATAAACGAAGGGATTGATGGATGATGTTAATTAACGTTTTCTTCAATAATTATAATTACTATGGAATCGAAGCGTTCAGGACAATACAACATATAGCCAGTAATTAGTACAGCGGTGTTGCGGTGTTTGTAATGGTGGAAGATATAGCACACTCTCTCTTCTCTCACTCAAACTGGACGTTAATTCTTGACTGTACCACTGTATTAGTACATTATTAGCATTATAACCAAATATGTTCGATAGTTGCTGCATACATTTTTCTTATGTTATACTAATAAAAAAAGAAATAGGCAACCAGTTATACCAATTATTTATTCATTCTTAAGGATTAGTTTGACGTTTGACATATTCTAGCAATTCACTATTATTTATATTTTATAACTTACAGTAATTTGCACCGCCTGTGATGGAGGTTAATTAGTTAAAAACTAATTCTAATTATGAATTAAATATGGATAGCATTGCACTGAGGCGCACGATTTCAAAAGTAGTTGTTGTTATAGTATTATGGGTTTTATAGCAAGCAAAATAAATAGTAAGCGAATAAAATCAGTTAACTTTAAGAAGAAAAAAAAGTAGCTGGTGCCACAGAAAGAAAAGGAAACTGTGTAGAAGATTATGGAAGGCAAATTCGACGTCGTTCTAACCGTATTAACCCACCTGAAGTCAGTGTTCACAAATGGGAACAATTTGAATGATGCATGATAATTGATGTACCGTCTAAATGCACAGTTGCTAATAGTAGAAAATAAGTAATAAAATACAGAAAAAAAACATTGGTAACAAATGCTTAAGGCGAATCTGGACGTCCAAGTGTGCGACAGAGATAAATATATCGGGAAGTACCTATTCCGCGCTTTTTGGGAAAACGGTGCGACCGATTTTCAAATTTTACACTGTATTTTTTGTATCAAAATAATGTTTGAAATGGCGCCAACGTTTTAATTTTTTTATTTTCGATGTATTTAAATTGTTAAATGTTATAAGTTTGTTATTAAAAACAATTTCCAAAATCTGCTCAACGGTGCATTTGAAGATCAATTTCTTAATGACAAAACTTTTTTAATATTTGAATTTGAACTAGTAATAACGCCCGAAACAGAAATATTCATTTTTCTTTTTTCCATCAAATGCCGACAGGCCACCGGCTTCTATCGTCACCTAACGCACAGACCGATGTTTGTTTTGAAGACGTATCTACGTACAGATGGTAGGACACTATGGAATCACGTGAGGTATAAATATAAGAATATTCAATTTTGCTTTCAGTGGTGTCTTTTTGTGTATTTTACACAACCCAACCTACTTCCTACCTATGTTTTAAATAAGTGCGAAAATCATAAAATGTGTAAATGTTAATAATAGATAATGTATCTACTTTTTATTAACGAGTCATAATTATAAATACTACTAAACCAATAATTTCCTTGATGCGAATTGTATTACGAAACAGAAAATCAATAAAATTCAAATAAAAAAATGCACACAGCAATTTTTTCGACATTTGTAAAATGTACCTATAAATTACAATTTCTTATTTCAAATCTGCTTAGATTACATACCTATCACAGTCATTTATATTGACCGCCCTAGAATTATTTTTGGATTTTGGCGCACTGAAATACGCAATGACAAAGTAATAAAATGTCTAGCTAAGTAGATACGGTACTTACATTTTGTGCAATAGAACATTAAATCTTAGAACGAGCCTTTTTCTTTTCGCGCTGATACGAAGATGCTTTCTCCTTTTTGACGAGTATCTTTCATTCATTTTTAGATAATGCGGTTTGCTACTTGTAAGAAAATAAATATTCTTCGCACAATAACTGCAGTGCTAAGTCAGTTCCAGAGAAAAGAAACTTTTGAGATACTTGACCACAGGTGTGCGATGTCTATGTGTGTGCGTGTTGAGTGAGGTTTATATGTTTGTGACAGTGTATGGCATCCTGATTCATTTATCACAAGTTACTCTATAGGAAGTTGTATTGTAAAATCATAGATACAGGTAGAATAACACTCAATGAAACGCAGCAAATAATCTAGACAATCTTAGCAATTCATTTTGGGAACATATAATATAGAAAGCAAACAATTCACACCATTCAAAAAGACAAAAGGTATCTTTCTTTTCGATCTGACTATCGCTTGAGGATTATTCCTGCAAACACTTGTTCTACAAATGCTCTTCACATTTGTGCATACCTAGAGATAATTCAGTTCTCGAAAACCAGCAGTTACTCAATTTACAAAATAAGCCACTGATTCTACTGATTCATAGTACGGATTATATTATCAGTGTTATAATTATTTATTTCTGAATTAATAGCTTTCTTTGTAGCCTAGTAAATCAAATAAAATTACTGATAGTACCTTATTAATTTGCATTTTAATTTTGATTTTTCTAAAAAAACCGTATGAAATAGTGTTACTCTATATATTCAAGTTAAGATTAAGTAAAGATCTGATTACTCGAACCGGTATCATTTCTGTAACGCACTCAATTCGACGCGTGTGCTACAGTTCTAGCTATAGTTGTCCCGGCGGACGAGATCAAAGAGAAAACACATTTTCCTCTTTCGGACGCTTTTTACTATCAGAAAGAAATGATAAAAAATGGTTTAATATTAGTAAGTACCGCTGAACCGTCGCCCTTGACCACTTATTTATTTTTCCTTTTTGGAAGCCAAATAGAACCAAACAAAAAAATTAAAAGAAAGAAAGTTTAAAAAAATATTTGGCGCAATTTTAAATACTGTTTTCAAAACAATCTCTTTATCAAATTTAAAATGTTTTGATTGGTATGTCTAAAAACAGCGGAAAAAAATCCGCTCCATCTACTGGCAGAGAATCTCATTAAAAGGCCCGTCTAGATTCGCCTTAAGAAATGATATGTATTGTCCAATGGATTGGATGTGATAATATGAGAAATAGAACGAAAAGGAATTTCTGTTCTACCGAGTCTGTATTATATTTATTTAAAGGTTCTTTCTGCTTCATATTTAATAATATTAATAATAATAATAATAACACGTATTTATTGCCCAACAAAATCCAATTACAGCACAATTCATAACAAAAAGTAAAATCTGAGTTACATATTATACACAATAATATACTTAGAACTAAAATTTAAATCTAACAGGAAAGATAATACATTCACAATGAATCTTAAGAGTGATATTTGTAGAAGTTTTCGCAAATGGAATTTTTCAAGTCTCTCAGTTCTAGAAAATAAATATCGCTTACTTCAGCGATCATGTTGTAATTCTTACACAACGTATAATGGGGACTTAAGTAATATATTGGCTTTTGGAAATTGTAAATAAAACGAGGTAGATAATCTAGTATGAAAAGGCGGTACACGGAAGTTACATTGGTTTAGGAGCTCAGAGCAGTTAGCAGTGTTGTGGATAAGGTTGTATAGAAAACAAATGCTAATAGATACCTGACGGTAGGACAAAGGTGGTAGATCAAAGCGGGATAATAATGTGGGGTGATCAAAGTTTCTAGGCGGATAAAAATCATCTACTTGATACTACAAATATTTCGCAAATTTACGTTGAAGTTGTTCTAGTTGACGTTTTTGATTAGGATAATAAGGGTACGAAATCAAGCAAGCATATTCTAACCGAAATCTCACTAAAGCAAAATAAGGGCAATTGAGTACCTCAGGATTTGCAAAATACTTAGTCGATACTTAGTACTTAGTCGATTTCTTTCATTTAAAAATAATCTTCAGACTAAAAACATCAATCTTCATAACTTACAATGATAAAATGTTAATTTATAACTAAAGCACGGGCAAACGCGTTCGGTGAAGCGGGGAAGCAGGAAAACTCAGTGGCGTTGCCTACACGCAGTCTATGCCTAGGAACTTGCATATATATCTACATACATATGTACCCTATATAGTTTTTATTTTTTTTGATAATCGTTTAAATTTAACGTGCCGATAGATATAACAAACTTACCATCATTTTCAAATGTGTTGCTGTGGAAAATTACAATGTTTTGATATTAATAATACGTGAATTATTTCTAATCAATGATAAAAAGACTTACCAAGCTTTTGTTTTATTTGTTGTATCTTTTTTTCCAATAAAATACAAGAAATAAAGAAAATGTCACTATTACCTATTTAAATAAGTAATACAATTATATATTTTATCTTGTTACAGTGCTTAAAACGTATTCAAAATATAAATTATTTTAGCAATTCTTAGTTTTCAATGAAAGCCTGAACGGAGGTATTTAAGGGCTGCACAAACCTAAATAAACAGCTACATCTAAGACGCCGCCAATGCGTAGAATATTGCGAAAGCACAGCTGCGTTGTGGTTCGTGTCGAACAAACAAGTTATGTATATACGCGTCATCGCTGTGCATTGAAATATTCCACGTCATTTACGGGCGCATGTAGTTTTTGTACATGGGTGTGTTTTTCTTACTAGGTCAAAATAACTAGAAGATTTATATGGGCAATCGGGTAACTTTCTATCAATGCCCCGCGTTCCTTTCAAGACCGTCTCGAAAAATAAGATGATCACTTTGAAAACCTGCTGCGAAATAAAACTACTTTTTTTATGTTGTTTCGCATGTCTTAATGACTTAATCTTTACTTAATGAAATTAGTAATAAAAATTATTAACAGTAGAATGTCTGAACATGTCAAATGTGAAATTAATCGTTAAAATAAAATAATAACTAGTATAACTGGTTGCCTATTCGCTAAGACATTGACAACTTTTATTTTAAAGTTACACATGTGTAATGGAAAACAATAACCCGGAATCCATATAATTTTCTAGATGAATGCCTTTAACTCTGCACGTATTTTTTTTTTTATATATTGGTGTAATAAAGGTTATTAATTATTATATTGTTAAAGCTTTCCTTGCGTTTTGTTTGGCTCGGATCTATCAATTACCAGTCGCGATAGTAAAGAATGTTATAGTATTTTCAATGTGTTATACATTATAGTTAATTTCCATACAAACAATATGAGTACCACTATATTATGTTTGCTAAGGGCTACTACATAGTTTTTGGTTCCCTCGAAAATTACTAACGAATTATTCGGATTTAAATTTACCATTTCAATTACCTTCGTATGTTTATTGTTTATGAATCACCGACATGGACAACTATTTTAAAACGAGCATTCGTTCAGACACTAAATTTATTAATTCACTCTTTTGAATCTAGGAAACCGCATAAAATATGTGCATATATGCAAATTTGAGCTTCATTTAAATATTGCAGTCGACTACGTACTCGGAGCATAAAAATATAAATCAAAAGGGGCTAGACACATTGTCGTTGTTGGGGAATTGTTATTTGTGTGAATTCGAAGTGTACAGCGTTTGTACACATGCTGACAAAACCACGCCGAGATAATAACAATACGGTTGCTTTTTTATGCGCCGCTTTGTTAGCTTGCAAAGTTCCACCATGAATTGAAGCGCCATTCTTTACTTTTCAAGCGAAAAGGAATATTTTCGTTGACGTAAACTGTGTCAGTTTGTCATTCGATATTTACGTTCCCTAAATTAAAAAAAAATACTCTTTTGCGGCAGTTTACCCTCCCATAATTATCCAATATATAATTTCCAGTTATATGAATTTTACATAGATCTTTACGTGCTCAAGTGTGTATAAAGCTATTTTACCTGATGAGCGCAAAATATCTGAAAACTAAGACAATTAGCTTTTTATGAGGTGGTTGATCTCAATCCGCTTGATTGAAATTGTTTTCCAATTTCAGCTAGTCGGAAGGTAACATTTTGACTACCACTTTTTCCTTCACTTTACGATAGAGCAATTCCATAGAATCAAACCCACTCGAAATCAATTAAAAGTTCCTGCCGTGCTGTTCAGTAATGAACGGCCGGACGAGCTTGGCGAAGCAGCGGCGTGTCGGCAAAGGGCGCCTCTAACCGAAATGTCACTCCAATAAATTTATTTTGAACGTTCTCTCTCGGTGCTTCCAGTAAGCGCGTTGAAAATTTGTGAGTGTCTTCCACAATCTATTAGATTTTGAAATAGCTCAAACATTGAAAGTCCTGGTTGTGGATTTTATCGTAGTAACAGAGCTAAATTAAAGATGATTTTCATATCCACTGTAAGATAGACTTATACTTAGTAATAGCTCCACAAAGTAACAAACATTCGCTACGAAAATGATGTTATTTGTTAAACGTTCGTCAATTCGTAACATTAAAATGCAACATTAATCAGCCTCATTTGACTTGCATTAAGTTATTTCAATTAAACTTGAAAATGTAAAAAAATATGGCACCAGAGCTGTAAAGAATGCAAAAATCACAAATATTTTGGATACTTATTGCATATTAAATGTAATTTCACTAGTGAAACTTACTTTTGATTGAATTTTCGGGTAGAACTATCTTTAGAAACATAAAATGCATAATAATAATAATAATCTTTGTTTCCCCTGTACGGTATTACAGCCAATTGCAAGGCAAAAATAATTTCGAATTATGATGATATAACGATAATATACGAAATAGCAATCAAATAATACAGAAATTATTAAAGAAAGCGCAAAAATAATACAAGTAACGATTCAAATAAAACTTCTTACTTATATATTTAGGTGTTAGATTAGATTGATTGGAGTGGCCTATGGACCTGTTTCACCGCGACCTTTTCAGATTTATTTTGATCCCCTTTTTCCCCTAGAGCTCTTTAATTTTTTCCCTTTAACTATCATCTTAGAGAGCGGCTTCTTTGTGTAGCTACTAGCTGTGGAGTTCTCTACGCCAGTTACTAGAAACCTTGTCCCCACCAGGCCTTCACATTAGCACAGCACATGAACTGGTGTTTCTTCCTCCTCTTGGCAGAAACTGCAGGTTGCGTCATCTGCCAGGCCTATATTGCACATATGCCTAGATAGTCTACAGTGACCAGTCAGCAGACCTGCTATTATTTTGACAATCTTCCTGTCTTTATTCAATAGATCTCTAGTAAATTCAGGCCTCTGTTCCTTTAGGAACTCTTTTGCCTGTTTCTGTTCCGGTGATTTTTGCCACCACTTTCTGGACTGAGTATGTATCCATTCATTGATGGATTTCTTAATTTGTAATTTGCTAATGACGAAAGAAGGGCCAGCTCCAATAAATGACCCTTATGAACCTCGCCTGGCTAGCTTGTCCGCCGTCTCATTTTCTCTCACGCCTGAGTGGCTAGGGAACCAGGCCAAGGTTAATTTTCTTTTGGTGTCCATCTCATTTAGGGCGCTTACACACGCTTATGGAACTAATCGCTTTAAGGGTGGACTGGCTGTCAGAGAAAATAGCGACGCTTTTATCTGACCCGGTACATCTTTCTATTTCTCGTACACAATGGTGTCTTGCAGCAACCTCAGCTTGGAACACCGTTGTGTCTTTGCTGAAGCTTACCGAAAGAGCCTTTCTGGGCTTCTTAGCGTATATTCCAGCTCCAACACCGTTTTAGAGCCGCCTGTATATCAGTTTGAGTCCGCTCTTATTGGAGTACCTGTCCCCAGTGCTTCTTATATGGTATCCAGACGTAAAACGAATTTTAATTTGAAATTAAAAAGGAAGGGAAAAGTATAAAATTAATCGACCGAAAGAAGCTCTTGAGAGGAGGAGCGCAAAATATCACACTTAAAGCAAATACTATTATATACTGGCGAATAAAAAATTGGGACGACACTGAAATTTGGAAGTTTCTGTTTCAACTTTGCATTTGCAAATTGTAAACCATAATAGGCGCTTAATAATTTATTTTCCGAAAAATGTCATTTGTCATACATGTTACTTGTCACCGCACTTACGACTTCTATAAAGTAGTATGCATTCGCTGTAAGTGAAAATTCACATTTAGTGATTTTTTTTGCTTAGCATTAATTTCTGTTTGTAAAACCAATTAGTCACACCTTGTGGTGTATTGTATATGTTATAATGCGTTTACATCCTATTGTTGTTGCAAGAATTGTGATTTTGATACAAGATGGCTTAGGAAAACGTAAAACTGCAAGAATTGTTGATAAAAGCCTTTGCGCTGTGCACAACGTGTACCAATGCTACGAGGAAACTGGCCTATCAACCAGAAGACCAAGATCTGGGCGAAAAAAGTCACCAAACAAAGAGATGATCGTTTTTCGATGTCCAAAAGTTTTCGGAATAGAATAGTTTTGGCTGTTTTGCTACGAAAATCAACTCCAAGAAGTTAGAGATATAATTGTTAGTGAATGGATTGTTAAAAGAAGGCTTTATACTGCTGGATTGTCTTGTACAAGGATGGCTACAAGTCCAGCAACACCGGCATCCCATGATTTTTAAAGTAAATAAAAGCAATGGTGGGGCCATGGCCACATGGCTCTTTAAGAGGGACCGCCGCTGATATATACAGTGACTGGCAGAAAGTGCACAGCATACGGAAATTTTGCTTTACTTTTAGCGTGGTTTCATGTTTTTGGCAAGATTTACTAAATTCAAAGACAAAAAAAGTCCCGTATGCTGCTTACTTTCTGCGGGTCACTGTATATACTTACATTTCGAAGGCATATTTAATAAAATACCTATACAGAATGAAATTACATTACTTAATCTTCTGGATTTTAGCATTAAAACTTTGCTTAAGGAATTTACAGCGTTTTCCCTATTATTTATTAATAAGCCTTATTGCTACTTTATCTATCACTTGTCTTACTTTTTTTTTTTTGATAACATTCTTCCGAATTTTGCGTATTTCGACTTACTTTCAGGTAGATAGGTTGATAACAAATTAATGGATTTCTGCTTTTAACTGTAATAATTAGGAGTAATTTTTCCCAAGAAAAAATTTTCTCCTCACGCAGGATTCGAACCTACATCCTCCTGCTTGCCGGGCGGGTGCTTTACCAATTAAGCTATTGGAGGACGAAGTTCGAGCGCTCTACCGAAACTATGTCGAGATTAGATGTTGAAAGGCCGGCAGTACGACAAATATGCAAAGATTGCAAGTTTTTTACAGTGAGGAAATAACAATTTTTTCTTGGGAAAAATTACTCCTAATTATTACAGTTAAAAGCAGAAATACATTAATTTGTTATTTCCTCACTGTAAAAAACTTGTAATCTTTGCAGATAGGTTGATGTTTCATTGTGCACCCTCACGCAAGCTAGTCGAAGCACATACTGATTGCTACGGAATTTAAAACAATTTTCAAAATACGCATCTCCATTCTCAAACTGGATAACTTTGTGATGTATCAAGACTTTTTATCTCTAAAGTGTTTAAGTCAATTAAAAATAGCAAATTTAAATAGTGCTTAACAAACATTTTAGTACATTGTACTCGAGGTGACACTGCAAACTACGATAAAATAAGCATTCCGAATTCTAAACGGAGGTGAATTTTCTATTTACGATAAAAACATCTTTTCGGACACTCGGTGCATTCATAATCCGTTTATTACTCATCGAACTTTATCTGAAGCAAAATATATACCGATTATCCCATATCTAAACTACGAAAGTGCCTCACATTCTCTGTTCGTTACATTCGCTCTATTGTTCAGGTTAGTAATAACTACTTCCGATATTAGGTTGAATATTCCACGTATGTGCAGCGTCTCCGTTAAGCTCAGGTTATCTGAACGGTCCATTTGCGTGCACGGTTTCCTTTAACATTAGCAGACACCTCGATTATTCAATTCACCGGTATATTGCTCGCTGTTCATCAGTGCTGGCTAGACCCATTCAATTTCGACTGAAGTGATTTCATTGGAGTTGCTTTGTTTGAGCACGTACGCGCGTTTTTGTTCATCCAATGTGACGATATTAACAATAATAGTACTAGGTTATTCACTGTCTTTACTTTAGCGAGATCGCTTTCAGTAATCTGTGAAATACAAATGGGCATTAATCTACGAATCCAGTGATTACATACTCAACGAGAACGAGGAAGTATGATTGCATTGGAACTGATTGCGCTGGCTGAAAATATTTTTTTTTTATCTTTTATGTGGATAAATAATTGAATGAGAATTCAAGATAGAATTCTCATTAATATCGTAAAGATATTTTGCTAAATTGATGATGTATGTATAGCTTCAATATTTATCTATAAAGAATAAAAATAATTATAGGATAACAATAAGCCACTAAACATAATTATGTTTATGTACTATTAATATCTATAATTAATGCAATTAGAACCAATTAAAAGTGTGTCACACTCGGTGGATATTAGCATAAATCCTTGTTTCACTTAACCAAGCGAAATGCAAGGGATGCCAAATGTCTTTACGACGCATGGAATTTATTTTTTACTGAACAAATTATCACTGAAATTGTAAATTGCACTAATACATATTTGAAGAAACTTCGAGCGAATTATGCTCGTGAATGGGATATACGGGACATTAGTGTAAATAAAATAAAAGCTTGTTTTAGACTTTTGTACTTAGCAGGTGTGCTCAAATCGTCACACAGCAGTTCAGACGACCCATGGAATACGGATGGAGCTGCTCCAGAGATTTTTAGATTAGTAATGTCTAAGAATAGATTTTATCCATTACTTCGTGCGATTCGACGAATTAGATATTAAAGCTAAACGAAAAGAATTAGACAAGCTAGTTCCCATTAGACAAATCTTTGAATGGTTTATCGAGCGGTGTAATGCTTGCTACACACCAATTGAGTACTCCACCATTGATGAGATGTTGGAAGCGTTTCGAGGACGTTGCAGTTTTCGACAATATATTCCCAGCAAGCCGAATAAAGATGAGATCAAAAGTTTCTCTCCGGTGGATGCTCGTTCCTATTACACTTTGAAAATGGAAATTTATGCTGAAAAACAATCAGAAGGACCAGATCAAGTAGACAACAGTCCTGCTAGTGTTATGAAGCGTCTTGTTCAACCAATCGCAAACACAGGGAGAAATTTAACATACGATAACTGGTTTACGTCTGCTCCCTTGGCCAAAGATCTTCTAGAAAATCAAAATCTATAAAGAATAAAGAAAAGGGAAAAGGGATATTCCTACAATCATTCTTGCAACGAAAGAAAGACTCATCTGTAGCAGCATGTTTAGATTTGGAAAAGATTGTCTTTTAGTTTTTTATGAGCCCAAAAAAAAAACAAAAATGTTTGTGGAGATTAGCACAATGCATGATAATGACACTATAGATCCCGAAACAACAAAAGCTCACAAACCGAAAATAATAACTTTCTATAATTTAACGAAAGCTGGCGTAGATATTTTTTACATTGCTGAATATAGCAGGAATAAACAGCTACATCGTACTTCGAGCTAACATGGCAGACTATAATGATGCACACCGTACATATGTGTGAAATCATTGGCTATTTAATATACAAGACCACATATGGAAGGACTATGAATATACCATACCTATTAAAATTTGCAAATTCAAAAAAAAAATGGAACCATTAGCAGTGATTGAAGAAGCAAATGAACTAGTGGAAGAAGAAGGAAGACCCAAGTGCAGATATTAAAGACCAGCATGCTCTAGATGTAAAAATGCGATTTGCAGAGAGCACACAAAGTATTTTTGTGTTCAGTGTATGCTTTCTGGTATGGAAGCGATCACCATTGATAATAACTTGGTACTCAGATGGGTTAAAGGTCATAAAGATAATCTGGGAAACGAGGCTGCCGATAGGTTGGCGAGATGGGGTTCGTGTTCTCCTTACGTGGGACCGGAGCCTGCTCTTTCCATTTCTTCCGCTACACTCAATACCCTAATAAACCAGTGGGCCATTACTCTACACGAGGAGAGATGGGCATCCATAACCACCTGCTGTCAGGCGCGCAAAGCCATACCCAGACTGTCGTCTAGGACAGCGTGATACTGTATGCAGCTTTCTCGCAGTAAACTACGTCAAGTTGTAGGGCTATTGACTGGTCACTGCAAACTTAATAAACACATGCACCGCATAGGACTGACTAGCAGTCCACTCTGCAGTGCATCTTACCTAGAGGACGAGACGCCGGAGCACATCTTATGTGACTGTCCGGCGCTTGCCCAACTTAGAGGTTCCATCCTGGGGGAGTTCTGGCCCAGTATGGCCAGCTTTGGTGGCGCCTCACATGCTACACTGCTCGAGTTCATTCTTCGCTTGGGTTGGCTCGAGTAGGCTGCGGGTGAGTGACGCCGCCTAGGGAAGGTAGCACAATGGTCCCGGTTAGAGTAGCCTAAGTGCGCGTGGCTAGCCACCCTTCCCAACCAACAAACCAGAATCCAGAATCCATCTTTCTGATAGTGATTAAGGATTTTGATATTATTTAGCATTTTGTTTTGTTTTTTTTTTTAATTAAATAGTTCATTTTATAGTTTTTAAGCGTTTTAATCAAAATGCTATCTTAAAATAAATTTTGTTATTGCTTTGTATTGTATTTTCTTTATTTAAAAATATCAAACAAACGAAAATTCTACTGGTGAGCGGTGTTACAAATCATAGCGCGGATAACGCAGGGTTAACACTAACGCAAAAATTTTTAATACTATTACATATTACAGAAGAACCCAAGGCCTAATTACTTTGGGTTCTTCTTTCATATTAATAGCTTGATGTAGTTATAACGGATATGACATTTGTTACAGGTCAAGATCCGGCATTTTATTATGTCTATATGGATCAGCAACTAGTAACTTGTATATAGTTAGGAATAATTTGAAAAGGCCTTTGTGCTTTTTCTTATACTTCGTATTCAATATACAATATCCGAAAACGTGCAGTGCAACTTTCAAACTGATACAGAGATTGGTATTAAAAATTCGCCACGGTAGTGGATCAAAATCGAAGAAAGTAAATTCAATAAGAAAGAACGTATTTAATTTTATATATAAACTTAAAGAATCTAATTAATTCAATAACTTTATGATAATATGTAGTAGGTGCTGCTTTATTATTGTAAATATGTTTTAAGTTCTTGTTTATTTTATTAAACTAGTGTTTTTTTTTCTCGTTTACTTACATTTTACGTATACGAAATAAACGTAACTAAAATTTCAGATCTTTTTTTTTCTTTCATCTACATATTCAATTCAGCATTCCTGTGTGTGAAATATAAGCGGAAAATTAAAATAAAATGCTCTAAAAACGGACAAGTAGGAATAATTGTGTAAAACTTTTATATTTAGAATTCACAAACCTTATTTTGCACATTTACTATATAAGGTGACATATTTACTTCCGGAATATTACAATGCAGATTAACATATTCATTTCTAAGATTATACCACGTAAATACACCTATACAAATTCATTCAATTTTATAATGTAAATTACCCTTTATGGTTACAAATATTTACTACAAAAATTTTTACCAGAAATTATGGAAAGGTACCTATTCCATAATTTATTATGTAAATACAAAAATTCCATAACATAACGTTGGTTACAAAATTGCCAAGTTATATTATGTTATTTTACATGTAAGTGTTTGTGTAAGTTTTTGCTTTTTACGATTTTGTAAGGGTTTTTTTTATGCTACCTTCATTTCCGGACATATGAACGAAAAAACATAAAGCGTCATATATTTTAATTATATTATACATTATTTCTACATCAGACAGTGGAATTTACACAATTTCTAGTTTCATTTTAATTTGCATTTCTATTGCAGACACTTTGGTAAACTATTGTACGGCTGCGCATAACTAGTACATAAATTAACATTAATTAACATAAATCGTTTTCGGAAACCATTTTAAATACAAATTTGATACATCTAGATTACCGTTTTAGTAAAAATCTTTCACTTCAATATTAATCTAAAGTTTGTATATCTTCACTAAATTAAAAACGTGTTCACTTAAATTACAAACATCAATCCATTCAAGGATATGTAGGTATAATTTTATTTTCTAGGATTGCAACTTACGGGAAGTATTCCAGGGCTATTCGGAAAGCAATCGAGACTAAGATAGATGAGTACGTATCCTTAAGCCAACAATATGGACAGCCGAATTGAAAGCGTCAGTCCTGCTGCTATTGGCATCGACTTGAAACAAGATCGGACCAAATAAATCAAGGAAACGGTGAAATGAACCTAGAAATCCAGTTTACCCGAAAGGTCGAAATCGTCAAGCTATTGAACAGATATCGGAAACGCAACGGAAAAGATGACAATAATGATAAAGTGTGTGTTAGTGGGAAAGATGACCGAACGATTTATGCGGGAAATTCAGTTGACCGTAGATACTTTATTAAATGATACAAAAAAATGACGCCTATATCTTAAGTCTACTTCTGTCGAATAGCATATTTTTCTCTCTTATAACGCATATTTAGTTGTAGTACAATGTACCAGATCTCTTTATGACTCTGCAGTTATTGTAATAATTAATAAAATGTAAATAATTTGTAATTTGTTGATCAGTTACTGCGGATGGAAATAAAAAATAAAGCGCCTACAAAAAACAGAACTGCTAGAAGTTAGACAACTTTTGGTTGATGCTATTGAAGAAGAAGCCTTTATGAAAAATCTTGGTGCAGTTATTGATAGTACCCCACAACGATTTATCATTGCGATAAGGCAGAATGATCACTATTCTGCCTCATCGCGATGTTATTAAAATATTCTGAATCTAGTAGACATTTTCAACATACTTTTTTCGATTATATCAGTTCGACAAACTTACTGTCAGGAAGTTAAGGCTTCAAGTTAATCCTTAGCTTTCTATAGTTTGCTGATATGGCAAGTGTTTTAATTTTGCCATAAATTTTAATGAAGATTTTGGATTACTGCAGAAATCGTCTCTCTAATTTTGAGATAAAATATAATGAGTGTGAAATTGTAGCTAAAACATGGGACGATGTCCAAGATGAGGTTGCTACAATTCATCAGAAATAAAAAAATGGACTTAGCCAGATAAAAGCGTCGCTATCTTCTCTGCCAGCCAATCCACATTTAAAGCGATTAGTTCTACACGTGTGGACTCTAAGCTGATTTGAGGCTGCGTAAGTGCCCTAAATGAGGTGGGCACTCAAAAGGAATTAGTATTGGTCTAGGTTTAGCCAGTCGGGCGTGAGAGGAAATGAGGCAGCGGACGCGCTGGCCAGGCGAGGTTAATCAAGCTCATTGGTTGGGGTTGTTCCTTCTTTCGGTACTACCAAAGCGCAAATTAAAAAAAAACATCAATGAATGGATATTCAATCCAGAGGGTGGTAGCAAAGATCACTGGGACAGAGACAGGCAAAAGAGTTTCTAAAGGAATCTGAATTTACTATGGATCTACTGAATAAAGATAGGAAGACTGTCAAAATGATAGCAGGTCTCCTGACTGGTCACTGTAGACTAAATAGGAATATGTACAACATAAGCTTGGTAGACGACGCTAATTGCAGATTCTGCCAAGAGGGGGTAGAAACACCAGTTTATGTGCTGTGCGAATGTGACGGCCTGGCGAGGACAAGGTTTCTAGTAATGGGTCGTGGAGAACCCCACAGCTAGCAGCTATCCAAAGAAACCGCTCTCAAAGTTGATAGGCCTTACTAAGAGAGCAAAATTAGAGAGCGTCTTCTAGGAAAAAGGGGGTCACAATAGGTTTGAAAAAGTGAAACACCTAATGATAATATAATATAATCCAAACATACACTTCAAATATACTTATATGTAATAATAAGAAAAACTACTGTTGTTTGAGGGGGTCATTACATACAGTCGCGAGCAAATGTTATAGGCACTTTTGACAAAACTAATGGGTTTCATGTTTCTTGTATTTTTTTTTTGTAACAGTTATTTCAACATTTATATAATCGTCTTTCTGGTTACAATAGTCTTTATAGATATCTTTTGTAAATGTATTATTGTTTTTTATATATTTTCAAGTCTTCGAGATGTCACTTTCCCCCTCCCATCTAAAAAGTATTATAGCTATACTAAAAACACTCTAATATGCAACAAATTAATAAGATCCCTTAAAATACTACATATCTATAATGTATTACCCACAAGTTTTTATTTTCTCATTTCTTACTGTGATATTCGCCCAAAATTTAGGGTGCCTATAACATTTGCTCGCGACTGTAATTTCAATTCTATGGAAAATCATCATAGGAATTATTGCCAAGAGAAGGAACATTTTCTCAAAGACTCGCAAAGATTTGCTTCAAAATTTTTGAGCATGTTAAATAACGTTATTTGAACACACTGAATGAGGGATTTAAAAAAAAAAATAAAAACTCAATAAGAAATTTAGGGTTTACATGTGTTGCAATTTTTGGATTCCTTTTATTCCGGCCTTTTTTATTGTTTTTTCCACAAACTCCGCCCTATTTAGTCAAATCCATCATTCAGTCTACTCTTTAGACGATTATGAACCTGCGTAAGAAAAAAAAATAACTAGCTAACGATAAGTTAAACACGTACAGAAGAAATATGCGCTAGTTTTCGTGACTGTGGTCAGCAATAGTTATTGTTATTAACTCTGTCTTAGTGTAATTATTCCACAAAATATATGAATTTTATACAAAATATTTAGCCACTGGTACTGGGTACGCAGCCAAGCATAGTGTCTCAGCAGTTGGCCGCGCTCCTTATTTTCCGCAGCGCTGAAGAAGCTTTTCCGCAATCAGTTGTTAGATTTAGAATATTATTAGTATACACAATTTGAATAACTTAATCCTTGTGTTTCATTGGTGTTGTGTTGTGTTGTATTGTATTGCGTTGAGCTATATTGTGTTGTTTTTCATTGTTTTCTGTTTTTATTTATTTTAAACATTCTTCTTTTCTTCAACAAACTTTTTAGAAAAAGGGAGGTTTACATGGCAGTAAAAACAGGGTGAAAAGACATCAAGGCACAAAGTCTGAGGAAATGTCTACACCTGCGAGCTTGAATATTGTTGCTTCAGCTTCAACATCAGATTTTATTATTTCTTCCAAGCCTCGGAATATATGAAATAATTTAGAGGAGTATAATTGTTTCGTATCAGATTACAAGTTCGACCTTGTCTGTGTCAGCAAAACAAAGGTTGCGCTTACTTCAATTGCGGTTTGCAAAAATTTCTGCGAAGATTAGAATAGGTACTGCTGTTGTTTTGTTTGTTTTTAGGTCATTATTTCTTTCCTGTTTCAACTTCCAATGTGTGAAAAAAAAGAGCAGCTACGCGAGAACGGCAAGGCTGTCGGCATTTAAGGAAACGCGGCGGCTGCTTCGTCAGTACTCAAAAGGATAATAATAATTTGCGGCTATCAGTAATAAGGTTTGGGACTTCTTCCCAGATCCTCCTAGAGTAAGGTTTTTGCCATGGTTTTCCTTTACTCGGTTACCATTGATTTTATATAGGATATTATATATAATCAATGCCCTTGGCGAATGCTGGGAGATAAGGAAAGTCGTTCCATGGACGTATTCAGTAATAACTGATAGCTGACCGATTTACAGTAGACTAGCGATTATGTGAACTAATCACATTTTATATTATAACGCTTTTCTATTCTTAAAACGTTGTCGGGGTTTAGAAAAATACACAGGCGATATATTTAAATTAACTTGATTTATTAGCCCACTCGAACCACTTAAAATCTATTAAATAAGATCAAAATAAACACTAAAATTAAATCACTCACTACTTACTATTAAAAATCACTTAATTACTAATATCCTAATTTATGTAAACGATTTATTTCCACCGATATTTATACCACATGTATTTATTTCCACTCGCGATTCACGCTATTCAACTCATATCGATTGACCGACTAACCAGCCAATCCCCAAACGTTATTTATATTTGGCGCGAGATTACGAGATTTTTCCAGTCACATCTAGGTTCAGGAGAATAATCACGAATCTTCGACCCGGTACTGCCCCTCTGTCGTTCCTCTTTGGTACCTCGTACGTAGGCCTTTCTTCCGCTATGCTAGCACCACCTAGGGGGGCCTATCGAAACCGCCAGTGTAAAAATTGGCGCTAGTTACAATATATTTCATCATTTCACAAAAGTAGTATTCAGATGGTCGCGAGGCTAATGTATTATATTTTTGTTATTAAGAATCACAGGAAAATTATTTAGTTAGAGTAGGAACATTTCAATTGTTATGGAGCCCGTATAGTATGCAGTATAGGTAGTCTCGTGTAGTACCTTTTAGGTGGAGCATGGGGTTGAGATGATTTGTAATAATTTAGTTTTCATAAATAAAGTGTCAAGTAGGAACCCTTCCCATATATTCGTATCCTCATCATAACATTTTAGCTGTAATTATATATTCAGACCCGTAGGTCTCTTAGCCATGGTGCTTTGTTACGTATTCGTTTCTATTCTGGTTTATTCTTTGTAATTATAATTATTATTACTAATTATTTTGTAAATAAAGCTGTAGACCCTTGTCGTTTTTTCTTCTGTTTGAAATTTGATGGTGTTTTCCATAATTCGACCAGTTCTACTGCTCGGATTTTCGTGAAACTTGTTCGAAAATAGTTACAGTGCTCCCTATTATAATAATCAAAATAAAAAAAAGAAATTGGACCCAAATTATGTAGTAACCTCCTTAAAAAAGTTAAGCCCGATATTTTCATTTGTTTCAAAACTGTGCTATAGACTTGTTGTTCCAAGTATGCTCCTACCTTCTGCAAGTTTGTGAAAACCGATGTTCGATTTGGAGAGAAGAAAACTAACATAAAATTTTCATGAAATGTCGAAATTTTTAATTCGATTAAGGGAGAGTTCGAATTAAAGAATTCGAATAAAAATATGACGTTTACAAATTGATTAACGTTCAGTTGGACATACAAAATTGTGAATTCGATTTCGAGGAAAATTGAAATTAAACAGAGATTGATTTAGGGAGAATCAGTTGTGCATATTTCAAATAAAGTACTATACTCAGTAAATAAGGGATTTTGTTTCATTTCTAGTATTTTTCCTTTAGCTGTAATCTCAAACGATTTTCTTTTACCTTCTATTCGCTTCCGAATACATGAGACTACCTTCATAATACCTCTGTATAATAATAACTCAGCACTACGGGCATTGAATGCCCTTGGCTATAGTGCCGGAACACACCGAGCCACTGACAGGTGTTGTCCGAATGGTGACCCAACCAACAACCGGTACCGCATATTGCTGCTTGACTTTCAAGATTGGCAATGATGCACCCTTCCTTCTCAGTCGTACTGCCGGCCTAATACCTCTGTATATTACTTAAATTTTATTGGTTAGAATATGTTCATAGGTAAAAGAAGAGCGGTACCAGTTAAATAAATTTTGAAAATATTATATATAAAATATAATAAATATAATATCTCAAACCAAATATACGTGGTACGAAAGTCTTTTCTAAGAGTGCACTGTTAATTTATCAATGATAATTGCTTCCGTGATAGTGTTTATCGCTTATTGAGCGTTGCCATGTTATAGCTATGCCATAAACTACAATAACAACATATAATTTTAGCACTTTATCGGCTTCACTGGGCTTACAAATTAACACCGCCATTAAGGAAATCACAATTTGGCTAATACGAATTAGAAATTAATATGTAATGAAAGAGACAAAGAGCATCAGGCTACGAATTTTCATCTATTAGCAAGAGCGGAAAAAGCATGGAAACTGAACCCTCAAACCTTGAAAATAACAATCTTCGGAGCCAATAAAGTCGTATTACTGTTTCATCCTTGATGGAGAGGACGAAGCGATGAAAAGATATAAAAATTGGCGAACTTCTCGAATAGCTGATTCCAGCCATCCCCTCTGGTTTACGACTTCGCGATTAATGATGCCTTACCTTAAATATTAATACTAGGCATCGTTTTGCGGTGGACTTTATCTCGCTAACGAAAACCGATACAAGCTATAAAGTTTTGGAATTCTTAAGTGAGCAAGCAGAGAGAGTATATAAAATACGCTGATATAACTATAAAGGATGATCTCCGTGGAATTTTATATCGTATGGAGGATAATATGCAGGGAATTTTTCGCATATATACATTTAATGAAAATAACTTTACGACTCAGGTATGATAATAAAAGCACAGCTTTCAGAGAAACTTTTTATTTTTTTTTGTAAAATAAGTTGTACAACTTTATGTACGTACGTATTTTAGAAATAACTAGAGCTATACAGAGATTTCATGTAAATGTACGATTAAAAATGTATGAAGAAATAACTAAAATAGAACTTTGTACAAAAATCGAAACTCAAGTCGGATACCATAATCTTAGATACATTTGTATGAAATATAACATCTTTGATATTCAGTATTCATTGCCGATATAGATTCCCAAAAGCTTCAGCCATTATTTTTCACAACCACTAGCAATTCATGTTGACAAACAACACCAAAACAATTAAATTTGGTATCTAATATAAATTTTCAATAATTAAATGAAATTAATCAATAATGGAGATATTAGAAATCTTGAAACATCTAGCATAAATTTTAATTTTGAAACTGCATATAACGTCGACTATGATTTATTTAATCAAAATATAAATATTTGCAATTTTATTGAATTTGTGACGATTACTCTCTTTCGCATAAAATAAAATATTTCCTAGGGTATTACATATTATATCTCAATCTGTGATGTTTACTGTTTTACTCAACCATTAAACACAAATCTCGAAACCTTAATTAATTTAAATTAATAAGTAATCTAAACGGTTACACATAGTAACAATATAAAGCCAGAAAAAAGAAAAAAGAAGAAACCGAAATATAACCGTGATAATAAGTGAAGATCGACGGACCAAATCAATAAATAATTACTGGATGGTAAAAAAATATTCATACAATTTTCTGAACTTTCATTTGCTAAGGATTTTGAAAAAATCTGGCAGGTCATTGGTGCGCATTGCACCATAAATATAAACGTGAACAGTATTGACTATGCCTGCCTTATCTTGCCTTGACTAACCGGTGTGTGGCTACCTGAGAGAGCCGGCACAGTTGATGATAGTTGAAATAACTAATTTGTCCATGCTTTCTAATTCCAAAAAATAAACGCAAGCAAAAATTTTGCATTTTTTACTTATAGATAGATAAATTTTATTGCGTGTGTGACAATATATACATACTGTAACATACAGCCAGGTATAAAAAAAGTAGATTTTAAAAATAATACTTTAATTAAATTTGTAAAAAATCAAATTTTTAACGTCCCAGTGTCATTTATGATTCATTAGTTTTAAATCATAAGTGTGCTCTCTCCCATGCCAGATGGCATGCAGGACGAGAATTTCCGGTTTAAACACGTTGGCATCAAAAAAATAACGAATAGCTAGTTACCCCCCTTATTTCCTTCAGTACGTGGGAAGGTGGTGTGGAGGACTGTTGCCAAAATGTCCTCTCCTTCAATTTGCATGTTTAATAGCCAGTTTACACGATATCATACGCAAAAGAGTCTTGTACCTCAATTATAATCAAATTTGTATTATAAAGAAAACATTTAATTGTGAATGAAATGGTTTTATTTAATAACAAAGTTCGAAATGTGAACCTCTGTAAAATAAGACATAAATAAGGATATAATTATCTCAGGTAAGTTACGTGAGTTCGCTAATTCAATCACAATAACGTTTTATTAGTAATTCCACTTTTTACAATATAAATTTATCACAGAAAATATAAATACGTTTAAAATTAAGTTTCAAAATTCCCGCGTTGTCTGAACGTTCAAACGGAGTTATGCTATGCTTAAAACGTGTGAATCAGAATGGCCAAACTTGATGGTAAAATTACTGGATACCGGTTGGTACCGTAAATACATATCAAATATTAACCTAGAAAAGTATCAACTTCTACAAATTTTCCCCAGTGATTGCAAACTGTTCAGCGATTATACAAAATTCCTAACCCAAAAATTTGCCGAACGTACAAATTTAAATTTCTTATAAGTATAATTAAATTTACATTAGGATTAAAATAATACGTTTATTTTTAGGTAGAATTTGGACGTGGAATACCTTTGGAGAAATGAAACCGGCGGGCATCCGGTTGGCAGGTCGGAATGGAACATCTAAATGGAGGCTTTCATACTTCTGATCACGGAGAATGGCTCAGTCAGGACAGGAACATTACTCGGGAAAATCGTCGTTGGAGAAAATTACCCAAAGATAATGGGTAATTTGGATAATATTAATGTGATAAATTTTGTTTAACAATTAACAATCATTTTTAGGTTGGAATTTGGAATAAAATTGGATTTGATCAAAATAGCCGTTAAATTTTACGAAA
This sequence comes from Protaetia brevitarsis, assembly GCA_004143645.1. Taxonomy (NCBI): domain Eukaryota; kingdom Metazoa; phylum Arthropoda; class Insecta; order Coleoptera; family Scarabaeidae; genus Protaetia; species Protaetia brevitarsis. The sequence continues at coordinate 37,402 of RXPK01003371.1, forward strand.
TAAATTGAGACACGTCTGCCTCTGACGAAGGTTAGCTACTGAATCCTTTCGAATTGAAAAATTCTAACCGACTTGACTGCGATTGTCTTCGACAGTTGTATGTCTCAGAGAGTCAGTTAATTTCACCGAAGTGAGGGGAATATAAGATGTTTAATACATTCGAATGCCCACGTGACCGAATGGACTGTCGAATGTTTATACAAAATTTAAATAAATAATTATTGTAACATTCTGGAATCACCTTACAATTAAAATATAATAAAGGTAGGGTGTCTCAAGATTGTGAGAAAAATATATTTAAAATTTTTCAACACTTATTACTATGTAAAATTAACAATCTTAAAATTAATTACTGTAAAAAGAGTATGCAACCCCGCACACATGTCAATTCTTAACCAAACCGAATCCAGCAATTTCCTATGTCTTTCAGTTGACATATCAATGCAATTGGAATGCCAATGCATATAAAAAGTTCAAATTTTTAATTTTTTGAAAGTCTAAAAGCCGAGTGGGTAATATTATGTCTAGTACTGTGAATAGTTTGACGTGGATAAAAAGTTAAATTGTGTTTGCAGTGAATCAAGCACTGAAGAATAAAATGATTTATACATTGTAATATTTCAAGTTATTAAAAAAGTAGCCTATAGGAATCGTTCCGGCTATAATTAAAATTTCTTTTTGATGACCTGAACCACCCCATACTAGTATTCTATAACTCATAACAGAGTGGAATAGAGCATGATACACCGTTAACAGTGCTTCAGAATGAATAATTACTTTAAGTTTCTTAATATAAATATTGTCATTGGCAACCGATGTGTTAAGACCTCTATGTGCGCCCGCCATGTTAGCTTGCTGTCTAGTATCAGACCAAGACACCTCACTGGATCATTGTTAACCAGTTTCCTGTGAGGATTTAAACTGAAAGTTAAAGTTTGAGTTTTGTCCTTATTTAAATATAATTTAAAAATGATTAAAGTATGTTGTTGATTGATCTCCTTTAGTAATTCTATGTTTGTATTACTTACCAAGATTGTAGCGTCTTCAGCATATTCAATGTTTTTATAAGTGATGTGCTTAATAATATCGTTTACATAAAACATGGAAAGGATGGGCCCTACTATTAAGCCTTGTGGGACATCATAATTATTTTGCTTTATCGACGAGATTTCATCGCCACTGTGAACATATTGTGATCTATTAATTAAAAAGCTTTTGACAAATGATAAAGTATGTTCCCTAATGCCATAATGTTTCATGTTATGAAGCAGTGCTGTACGGGAGGTACAGTCAAATGCCTTGGTCAGATCTATGAAGTACCCAATAACCAAATCATTTGACTCAAGTTCACCCGAAATATACGTGACCATATCTACCAGAGCTGTTACAGTCGACCTATCCCTCCGAAAACCATGCTGTGAATGATTTACTACCTTTATTTTTTCTAAATTGTTCATGAGTCTAATTTTAAATGCTTTCTCCAATACCTTTAAGAGAATACTTACATACATACATACATATATTATACTTATACCATTATCCGCGGCGAAACCATATACGATATCACTGTGGTTAACGTGGTTGAAAATTTGAGCATCTACAAATAGTAAATTGGTGGTTCAGAGTATACCTTCTGAAGTTATTCCTAAAACGCAGACTTGCATCCAAACATAGGGCAGATTTTTAGCATTCTCATAGAATGTCGTGTGCTATTTATTTTTAGATCCGAAGCACATAACATGTATAGTAATGGCACTAAAACAGAACCTTGGAGAACACCACATTTCACGGCTGCAAAAGAAGGAGTTTTAATATCCCTGGTTGCTTGAGATCGTGCCATTAAATAAAAATAGGTAACAATTCGCTAGCCTCTACAGCAAAACTCTCCAAATGCAGTATTGATAACAGAATATCGTGATTTACATTATGAAAAGCCTTACACTAGTCAAACAACACGAGAGCTGTAGCTCTATCATTGTCATGTCATTGGCTGTGAAAAATGCCATCCGTCACATAAATAATATTTTGACAAGGTAAATCAAAGGAAATGGTCCAATTTCTCACAAATTCTTTGATGACGCCAACCGGTTTCATCCACTAAGGAAAATCTTCAGGTCAGCTGAAGAAATCCAACAAGATATTAACAGTATGAATAAATTAGATTGAAGTTAAAATTAAAAAAATGGATAAAATTGTGTAAATTATTGTACAAAATAGTTAATTAATAAATTAGAAAATGTATAAGTAACTAAAAAGACAAAAGTTGTAATACTTACAATTATAAAACAGCTTAAAAATACGTCACTTAATAAAACATACAATTTTATTCTATTTTACAATTCAATTTTTACTAAGATTTAACACACATTCCAAAACGACAAAATATACTTTAAAATAAAAACAAAGAAGCTAAAATATATTTTAATCAATGGACGAATCAAGACGAATGTTCAGAAAATTCTTTAAAGTAAATATAAAAATAAGGAGGAAATGTTCTAGAAAACCCAGCAACGCCATCTATATATGTAAAAGGTAAAGTTAAAGGAGTCAAAGAAAAGTCAAGAAAAAGAAAACTGTAAACCATATGTGTGAACTGACTACCTGTCATCTTTCTAGTAAGGTTTTGAATGTAGGATTAGAATCAAAAATAATCTGTGAATGCACAGATTATTTTTGATTCTAATCCTCTCAATGGAGAGAGAATTCTTTACCCTCAATTCGATGCCTTACAATTTCTAAAGCTTCTAAGTTGTTTAGAAAGATTGCAGCTTTACCGGTATGCAAGATTTGAAAGCCATTTTGTGTATCAAAAGTATGTGTATTGTCAGTATATTGTCTTTGAGGTGCTTTTCAAACAAGGACTCCTCCGTCACTTCTGGTTTGGAGCACCTCAGATATTCCACTATACGGGTTCCAAAGTTCCTAAAGGTTCACATTTTGGGCAATCATTACACGTAAGTCTGTACACACCTCTCTTATGTAGAGGATCTATATGATCTTTACTATTGATCAGTTGGTCTCTAAGGAGTGTAATGTCCTAAAGGGGATATAGAAATAAGGTTTTAAAATATTAGCAATTTTGTAAGATACAGGTCCTATGTAGGGTATTGAAATATAATATTTCTCATTATTAACTGACAAACTACGTGTAGTATCCAGATGCGATCAGTATCTATCGCTGATGACGAAGTCAAAGAAGCTAAGAACAAAAGTACTCAGAAAATACCTAAATATTATCAGCGTCAGAGCATATCACTCAAGAATAAGTCGCACCCCTATGAGGCAATGTTTGTTGCAAACTCAAAGTCGGATTAAATACTTATCTACCTCTAGACTTCTTGATTGATCTTCATACGGAGGCAGAACTTGAATCAATATTAAATGAAAAGAACAAGCAAGTTGATAACGTTAACCAAATTCATGAAGACATCCAAGTTGTTAACGATAACGAAGTTGATTTCAACAATCAAATTGAACAAACCAACTTGAGCAAGGATGCAAAACAAGCATTTTCAATATTGAAACCGAAAACAATACAAATTTGAATATCTTGTCTCTATCAAACAGCTACCAAAACGAATGAAAAATAGCCATTTTACTAAATAAGAAAAATCAAGATATCCAAGATGCTAGGACTGCAGCCAAACAATCCTTGGAGAAACAAGCAAAAAAATATTAGCTTTGTCATTAGTGAGATCTCCTACTGCTAATATAGGTAACAACGTAGTGGTGAAAATACCAGATGTAGACCGGGCTAAAAGCGATGCTAGAAACCTAATAGCAGTTATAATGTCACACTAAAAAGAAAAAAATGTATAGGCTAGGTACTAAACATAGAATCTTAAACTAACTCTATCCAAGAAATCAAGTCACTAATTGCAAAGAAATATTTATTTCGGCCAACTACGTTCCAGAAGAAAATATTACCATCCAGGAATGTGTAAGAAAGGAATACCATTTAGGTGGCCAGAGATTTAAGCACTGCAACTGCAGGGGAGGTTGCACCTCCAATAGATGCAAGTGTAAGAAAGCACATGTCTTGTGTAACTCAAAATGTCACGAATGCCTCACTTGTAAAAATAAATAAGCTTTGTGGTCTTACTGTTGCAACATAAAAATGGGATCATAATTCAACATGTCAATTCTAATAAATATGTGCACATGTTCGCTATAATGTCTATCCTAATTACTAACTAAAGCTAAAAATATAAAATAATGTAACATCGTTGTATGTTGTTACTTCTTCCAAGATCAATAGACGTTATGTAGGTATGTACTATACGTCTATTTTATGTTTTAACCAACGTCCTCGATTTTTGTCTGTATGAGTCAAATTGATACTTCTGAGTCAAATTAAAAACCGTATAAACAGGATATCTTACGCGCGGTTTTTCACTATTAGCTTAAATCGATTTTACACTCCTTTTAATCAAAATAGCTTAACTACTGAAAACGTTACAGAAGGCTCTGTGTTCTTAAACGAACAATTTTTTCTTACAAAATATAGAAAGAAGGCGTAAAACATAAAAAAAAAACATAAAATAGACAGAGTATAATAGCTAGCGAAACTAATTAATAAAGTACAATTATCACTTTAACTAACTATGATCGGATATTATATATAATGGTTAAATAGTATTCATAATGGTTGGATTAATTACTTTGACTGTAACATATACAATAACCTTGCGTATACTGGAGCATTAAATAGGGCGTATACGATGAACAGAAACGCAGGAATGTAAGGAGAACTGGGTTGCCTAGTTATGTTTACTTGATTTTGAAGTACTTGTATATGGCAAATAGGTAAGGAGCATGAATAAATAGAGCTAGTTTCTGTACAGGAATTATAATCTAACTAGTACATGGTACCTATGACGTTTGAAGTTATATAGTAATAACAAAGATAAGTGTAGCATCCCATATTGTATACTTATCTACGTGCTAAATCTAAAATGAGAATGAGCTTATTTCGATCAATCGAAAAATTCTTCTATCTAAACATTTGTTGAAACCGAAGAAATTCAACTAAATGTATTTTAATTCAACCCACAAATTTCGGTTAGAACCATGCCACATCTTGAATGCAATTTATTATTTATACTGTTGTAGTAGCTGCAGTAGAAATATTAACATATATGGTGCAGGATGATGAAATAAAACACAAAGAAACCTATCAGTTTTGTTGAGCATTTTTATTGGTTATATGGGCATGAAGAGTAGTTCTCAAGGTATACAACACACATAGCAGAACTTACTGAAGCTTAATGTTAAATTATGCCTAGTTATATATAATGGCTACGCACCCCAACACAATATCGCCGCTCCTAGAGCTTTCTAGATCTTCAAAATATTTCAATTCCCCATCCTCTTCTATATCCTCTCACACACATCCCACCATCTGTCCCTGTCCTGTATTCTCTCCTACCATCGATGAATACCAGCTTCGTTAAGATTTGCTTTAACTTCTTATAGACACGTAAATCTAGGCCTGCCTCTTACTCCTTTTCCTCCTGGTTGCCATTCCAAAATACTGCGGATAACTGTTCCATTTCCGACCCTCCACACGTGTCCCAACCATTTAATCCTCTGCCTCTCAATTTTTTAACCATGTCACCTCCTGTTAGCTCCTTTATTAATTAATAATTGGTTCTTCTTCTGTATTCACCGTTATCCTTTTTTATTGGCCCAAGTATTTTTCTTTTTCACCTTTCCAAATGTGTAGTTTCCTATTTTAGCTGAATTATTTTTACTTCCTGGTTTCGTGTCTAGTCTCATTAATTTTGTTTTCTCTTGGTTTATCTTCAGTACCATTTTGTTCCTTTCTCTCACCACTTCATCCAGTATTTCTTGGTCAGCTGTCAGTTTTTTGATACAATTACGATACCATCTGCATACGTTATTATTTGTGATCTCTTTGTTCTTATGGTACACATTCCAGTGCTACGCTAAATAATGTTGCCGGCAGTGAATCTCCTTGGCTTATCCCTTCAGTTATTTCAAAATCCTCGATCTGATCCTTCTGCGTGTTACACTTGCTCTTGTATTTGACAATGTTATTTGTATTAATCTCTTTAATTCATATTTGATTCCCATTTTCTCTAAAACTTCCATGAGTTTGTTTCTTCTGAGGGAGTCCAATGCTTGTTGAAAGTCGACAAATAACATTTCTATTTCCATTTTGTATTCGTGTGTTTTTTCTACTATCTGTTGGAGCGTATGTATTGCGTCTGTTGTTGATTGTCCTTTTGTAAAACAACATTGATATTGTCGTATTAGTTCCTTTGTTTAATTGCAAATCGTCTTTGTATTAGTGTTGACAATATTTTGTAAGCTGTACTTAGTAATGAAGTCCATAATTATTGGTAATTTGTTGGTCACTTTTCTTATGTACCTATTGTAATAATTTGCTCAATATTCCAATCCTGCGGCATCTTCTCTAACCATATTTTTATAATCAATTAATATATTCTTTCTTGCAATGCTTCTCCTCCGTACTTGATAAGTTCTATTATATCTTTTCTAGGGGCTTTATCGTTTGTTGATAATTTCATTTATTTCTGCTCTTGTTTGTGTCTCGTTCGCATCACATTCCATTGTTCGATTTATTTTATCTTTTTTTTCCAATTTCTATATTATCTTCGTGGTCATATAATAATTCTCTAAAGCGTTGTTTCCATACCTCTTTAAACTGTTCATCTTTTTCTTCTATTCGTCCGCGTCTGTCCTTAATGTCTATTGGCTTCCCTTTATGCGTCTTTTGCTCGCTGATCTTTTTGTAGAATGATTTTGATGCCTAGTTGAATCAGTTAAATTATCTTAATAATGTGTAATTAATATTACCTTGGGAGATCGAAATATCTTTGAGGTTTATAGCGGACTATAAAGACACCTGGGCAACATTGTTGAACGCTTCGAAAATTCACATGCATTACACCAATTTGTGCCTATTTGTTCTGTTTTTGAAAATAAAACAAGGTTGTAACAAGATTAGTAGTGGTCGATGACCTACTAATAAAGTCATCAGTTAATCAGAAGAAAACACTATCAAGAAGCAAACTAACAAAATTAATATAGGTTTATAGCTGTTAACTCCTTAATTTTCTTATTTTAAATTAAGTTCTAGGTAAATTCTTGGGTTTTCATACAATTTGAGAGGAGTTGATATAATTATTGGTAAGTTAATGCTGATTGCAAGAGCCTATTATCCGTTATTGCGATATTACGTAAATGTAAAAATAAATGTATCCAATTTTGGCCCCCAAAACATATACCATCATCAAATAAAGAACACACAACTTCTATCAGTTCATCCTCAAAATCTAGTGCATAACACAGATTGTCATTTGCGAATGCAAGCTATTAAGGTAAATTGAATAAAATTTGCGAGTAAAGCTGGATCTACCAAGCTCAATATTGTTATAAGACGTCGCATTTGGAATCCCAGTAAAACCTTCTTCATCATGAATATATTGAAATATTTGTTTAGGACTATGTTTACTAAACGCTTCCACAGATTCAGGTAGGTGCTATAGGCTATAGAAGTTATTATTTACGCAGGCTATACAACCTCTTAACTTTATTCTAAGGGCAATTGTTTTTAATTGAGCTCCATTTATGTCTGTAGTAAAATTTAAACGTTTTGTTGTAAATGATTTTGAATGCTCTTAGGATCATCTGACTTTTTAGATGTGTAAGAGAATTTATGGGGTACGCTTACACAAAATATTGCTTATACGCGTCTAGATGTTGCTTATCTTGCAGGGTGATTAATCGGCTTTATCAATTCCAACGCCGAATAAAGTAAAGCAATTTCAACAAGTACAGCTCCACCATGATTAAGTACCGAGCTTTCTAAAGATCCTTCTGGGCGACCTCTTACAATTAAATTTAACTATACAGCGAATGGACAATTGTGAGTAATAAAAATATTCTTTGCATACATGTGGGAGATGCCGATGTACAATTTTGCAGCGCAAATATGTAAATATCGATAAATGGCAAAACTTTGACAACTATTGACGTTAGTCGACTAGGCGGTAGGCTTGGTCCTTAAGCGTGACAGAAAGGCACATCAAAAACAGGAGTTAACAATCAAATACTAAATCTTACTTTTATCAAAATATTTATCAAATTATAATAATATAGCTTTATTCTTTCTTTATTATTATTGTCTTTAGCATGACATTAAAAGCATGACATGAAAATAATATATATAAAAAAAATAATATTAGTTAAAAATCAAAAAGAAACCACAAGACGTACTTCAAATGACAGCATAAGCTGTCCTTGCTCTACCAGCACACCTTGTAAAAGGATGCCTATTCGTTAGCAAACGCCTAGAAAAAAAAAGGAAAAGAAAAGAAAAATGTATACGAAGAAAGAAATGATGAATATATTGAAATTTAAAATTTAATTATAATATTTAGTTTTATTGAAGTAAAAAAAACTAGGAAATGCCGGGCATTTGTTCCAGACAACAAAGAGCATAAAAATTTGGCCCAGACAACGTGTAGGTTCTCTCACAGTATATAAATAAAAATAACACACTCTCGCATACTGTATAAACAAAAATCACACATTGATATCAAAATCAACAAGTAAAAGAAACATGGGTAAAAGGGGAAAGAGAAGAGCAGTTCGAAGTCTAGAGATCGACAACAGAAATGGCCAGTGACTCAGATGAGATGATATTCCAGCAATTGATTGAATTTTAATGCAAGATAAAAATATATTCTATTACAACAATTTATTTAATGCAAAAATACGTATTCGAACTTTCCTGGCACTTTAAATAAATGAGGTTAAAGAAATGTCAAAATTACTCGGTCAATTTAAATCAGTCGTCATCAGTCATAAATGGTAAGAAACTAAACTATTCATGTTATCGATGTATGTAAAGATTCCTATAATCACAGACCATCTTAGTGTGTATCATCTGCATTTATATACAGGCTATTCCACGTAAGTGGTTCATTAGAAGTTTATGATGTTCCACTATTTACTTATATTTGAGGTTTTGGCACCATTATTTCTTCGATCGGAATTATGAATGCGAAATATTTTAACCAAAATATCACCTCCGATTGACCGGAAATGGACGTCGACTTTGTTATTTTAAATAGAATGGTATAATTTTTTTATATTTTTGGATTCCACGATATTCTTTAATAGATTTTCAGATATGAGAAACTTTTGAAAGAAAGTAACTAGTCCTATCTTTAAAAGGTTGTAGCTGGCTCTGAATGGGATTAATGTCAAATTCATGTGCTATTCTTTAAGTAACCATACGGGAATATCGCTATTGAATAAGTCGTTTCTATTCATATCGTGGTTGTACAAAAGTGTAATTACGACGATATACATAAACACTTATGGTTAGTCAATGAATTTGACATAAATTCCATTGAGAGCCAGCTACAATTATTTAAAGATAGGGCTAGTTAATCTGTTTAAGAAAAAGTCGCTCATATCTCAAAATTTATGAAAGATTGGTATAAGGAATGGTGATATAGAATGATAGAGGATGATATTTACTTCCTAACTTTGAATTAAAATATAGGGTGTTCTATTTTAAAAAAATGAGTTTTTTGTATTCGAAAATATATCACTTTGTGCCTCAGTTTTGAACACCCTGTAGGTTAGAATGTGAAGTGTGCGTACCGTTTCTTAGAGTTATGTATATTCATAAAATAGAAAATTTGGAGTCTCTACTTGCAGTGTTAACTGAGATACTAATTTCTGAATGATGCAATGATTATTACTAGAAAAAAAAAAAAGAAAAACTTAAATAACTCAAAAACGGCAACATGTAGGTATAGGAATAGCTAATGACGCGTAGTCTAATAAATTGACGTATTTATTACCGTAGAATCCAAAAATGTAAGAAAATTATACCTTTCTATTTAAAATAACAAAGTTGACGTCCATTTCCGGTCAAATGCCGATTTCAATGAAACTGTACAGACTGAAAGAGTAGAAGCAACACCCAATTATTATTTTTTTCTGCCCAATTTAGAGGGACAAGCCCTTCCAAAGTTTGGACGATTTCTCATTTTTTAGGAATATCTCCCAAAATTATAACAGATATAACAAAAAAACTTTTTAAACATAATTTGCAGCAGATTACATGGTCCAAGGATTGACGTAACCTGTCGTCGCAAGAGTCTTATAATGAGGGAGGAAGCACTTCCTATCCCTTCCTTCCCCCTTGTTATGATTTTATTTTTCTTATCTTCAAAGAAGGCACTTTTACGTAGAAAACGATGATGTATATATAACAAGTTCAGAGAAATAATGATTAAGAAATAGTAATAAACATTCAATATTAAATAAAAAACTATCAGATGCATTTACTAAATTAGTTTATATTTTATATATTCGTTAGTAAAATTTCATTAATTCTCTACCACTATATCCCCACAAAAGTGTGCATAGAAGTTTATATTTTGATTTATTAATTTATTCAACGCCCAGTGTATGTAATTTACAGTTAACACAGATTTTTTGCACGTACGACACATTTTGTGAGAACGCATTCAGCAATAAATCGTAATTTGTTCGTGTGGGTGCCACCTTTATTAACACTTTTTTCTCATCTGTATAACTGTGGTAGTGACTTCATTTTTCTGAATTTATGTTTGACGTCGTTTCGATTTACCGTCAATAACATTTCTGTATTCTTTGGTATACATGCCATGTCTTCTAATTGTCTGCTTTATTTTCATCCGATGCTTCCACAAATTGGGCTTCGTGTGGTTTCGCTCGTTCGTCAAACTCCAATCCCGTTATATCTTCAAAGAAATCATGCTCCTTTATTGAGCAGTTGCAATTATATTTTGCAAAGCATTATGCAACTCTCTTTCTTCTGTGTCAAACAAATTACTGCAATATTGGTTACTTAAAACGTCACAAGTAAATGTTCAACACCTTAGCTATACTAATTACTGGCATTGTACCAAACTACAATTGTATGCAGCATGAGACATAGTACATCCTTTGAAATGATTGTCTTATATGTACACATATATCTAAACATCTATATGACCCTCGAAAGGTTATGTTTAATTACATGTCTAATGTTTCTTGATATGGATAAAATTATGTGTACGAAATGTTATTGTTTAATATATTACTCTATAAATGCGTACTCTGATGTAATTGATCGTATGTGTAAGAAGCCAGTAAATGTCAACTGTAAATTTTATATACTGCTCGTTAAATGAATTAATAAATCGAAATGATATTTTATTTAAAAAAAACATATAAAATATAAATTAACTCTTTTAGTAAATGCATCTGATAGTTTTGATGTTGAATGTTTATTATTATTTTTAATTATTATTAATATTATTTCTCTGAATTTTTTATACACCATCGTTTTCTACGTAAAACTTCTCTTTTTTTGAGAGATAAGAAAAAGAGTAACTAAATACATAAAAAAAATAGGGAGTAAAGGATACTCTCTCCCCCATTATTAGTTTCTTGCCAAGGCAGGTTGTGTAATCTTGTTGGATACGTGACAACACTTCTCAGCGGCTCAGTGTATTTCGGTGCCCTAAGCCAAGGGCCTTTAATGCCTGTAGTGTTGAATTTATGATTATTGTACTTCCTCTATGTTCAAGTAGGAATTAAAAATTGTAACTATAACAAAACTTATTACAGCGCCTAGAAGCTTAAAATATGAGTTATTTGTTAAAACATGATGACTGATATAATCGTTTTGAATTACGTAAAGCTAGTTCAGCTATCTTTTTACTGATGCTGTAGGTATCCGACAATTTGAGTCTAGTATTAGAATCCGGATCCACTATTCTTTGGAATCTTATTCCTTGTTAAGTACTCAACTTCTATTTTCCTCTTTTACTACATGATATATTTTGAACTATTATCTTCCGTATTAGTAGTTCCTACTTTGAACAACTTTACATGATAGATACAATTTATCAGATAACTGGATAGTAGTACAACTTATTAATATGTTGGCTGTTGGTATACGACAATATTTAAATTTTTACGTTGTGAATTATTTAACGAATTATTTTCCTTGAAGATATTTTGATCACATGCTTTAATAAGTTCTAAAAAAAACCAAACGTCTGCTTTTTATATATTATAAAAAAAAAGGAGTAGATGTTGTAAAAAAACCCTAACTACAAAACGGAAAAATTATGTGAATGTGCAGCATTTGCTGATTAAGGTTTTCGATATGTTAGATATTTTATTATGACTAAGGATTTTCCCAAGTTCAATGAACTCTGCCTTGCCAATACTCGTACAATGTGCAACATTTATCAAAATGCAGCAGTACGTATCTCGTTCACACTTGATAAGCATGAGTAATGGCTTTAAAGCAGCTCATCATTCTAAGCTCGCCCTCTTTCAAGGAGCAACTTCTTAAACCAACAGCGCAAGGGTGTAATCTTAATTCGGTGTTATGTTTATGAAAACATCGGCAAGATTGGAACACGTTACGTGCGCGACGCTGAAAAGAAAATTAATAATAAACACAGCGGTTGCTCTGGTAGATTAAATGACGTTAAGGGAAGGACGCGGAAGGAGAATTTTGAGTCCGTTCGCGCTAGGGATGTCTCTCGGAAAACGTATCCACTGAAGTTATCCCACTGAAGAGGAAACATTAAAGCAGACAACGGTGTAGTGCCCGTCCCAATTAAGAAATTAATTATTCGAAGCACCAAGCACCTAGAACTCCTTCTGCGAAGGGAAAGTTTAATACACATTTGTACGTGCGTAAACACAATTAGGTGGATAGGCAGCATAAGACAAAAGGGCTTTTAATATTATATATCGCATGCTAAGTGAGATATCCTATAATGGTTGTATCAAGAACTGAATATTAACATTGTCAGACTATTCTTTGTTGTGATAGGCGTTTCTAATTTTCTCTCGTGCAAAATAACATTCATGTGACATTTTAGAAATTAGAGGGTTCTTTCCTGTATTCATGTAAATTATTCTATATACTAGAAATAAGGTGAAACTCAACTATTTTGGCATTATAAACGGTTATTCAACCTTTATGGTGCGGTCATTTAGCATTTAGTATGAAAACGCAATGCTTCTTGGCGTATTAAAGACTGCCAGGATTATCAAACACGTAAGGGTCTAACAAATATTAAACAGCCGGATTTGCTGTAGCCAATCCTTGCCGGAAGGTGCATTCGAAATGGTAGGAACTTTGGTTTTATTCAGAAGCTCACGTTTCGGAAGAATTTGTTGGCTACATTAAAAATACTGGTGGTGATATTACAAGAAACTCAATTCATTTCTTTAAATTTTACAAAGATATAAGTAATATTCAGCATACATTTATTGTCTTTTTTTACCCAAAAATAGCATAATACCAATGCATTATTATAGAAAAAAATATTATTACTAGAAAAATTTTGAATTGGTATTAAACTTACATGTCAAATTAAAACCTAAAAACAAAGCAGTTTGTTGTTCCATTGTTAAAAAAAAAGCAGCACCTATTCTGTAGGTATTCAAAACCATGCATAATTGGGAAATCTGAGCACCAATTTTATTCCATTTGAGGACATTTTCAGGTCTTAAATAAGGCAAATGAACTATTTTTTAACGATAGATTATTTTCTAACTTACACATCTGCGTAACATGCTTCAACTGCTTGTAATATTTGTAGAACCAAAAAAAAAACCACAGCAGGAACATATACCCCTTATATAAAATTTTATCCAAATACGCAAGCTTTTCTATTTTAGGTATCGAAAAGATAAACAATATACTTCTGGAAAAAGGATTGTACTATGCACGGACATCCTACAAGATTTTGTGCACAGTTCATCGTGATAATGTACACCTACCACATAGGTGTCAGTATGAATTTATGCAGCAATTTGTTTCGTGGGTTTCGCATTAAATATTATATTCACCAATTTATTGGTTTGTTGCAAATATTTTACATGATGGCTAAAGCATTTATTTTGATCACGCTTTGATCATTTGGGCAAATTTACCCGTAGATAAGATTTGCCCAAATGGCGCACAGTTTTACAATTTAGAACCTAAAAAAACATTTTGTGCCAATTGACAAGATAGTAGAACTTCATGTAACAAATAATGCACGGGAAATTTTTGAAATGTGAAGCTGGTGTCCTAGATTACAAGCGATATACTCAATTTTGTAGGAATATCTTTAAGAAGGTTATAACCGAGAAATCATCATTATAAACCTTTTATTAGGTAGACGTGTTAAGCATGAATTGTTTAACGTTAATGGCCAAATAGCTCAAATTTTATTCCGTGTTTTAAATCCTGAATATGATTAATGCAATTTAATCTAAACAAAACAAGTTGACTGACATCTACTGACACGATATATGTCAATTATTTAGAATAAAAACTTTAAAAAGACTACAACAGCGACTTTCTCATTAATTTTCTTAAGCTAAATCTAAAAAAATATCTGGAAGAAAAAACGTATAAATGATGGAAATCTAGAAAATACTTTTTCGGCGAGCCAAGGTTGCGAATCAAAAGATTTCCCAGTTCATACGAATACATACAAAGAACTTATTTTTGTAAAAATTAAAAGAATATACAGGGTGAGTTCTTTATCTTGAGACAACGGAATTCTAAAACACTGATCAAATAAAAAAAGTCTTCATAAGACTTATTATAATGTAGGGGCTCACTGTGCCGAACTCGACCCCATTAACCTCTGAGTGGGAGGGCGGACTTTAAAATTTAAAGGAAGTTCATTTTATATTGCAGATTCGGAGTCAACGCATCAAGTTGTAGTTTTTGTTTGAAACTTTTTTTCGATTCGTAACAGATTGCGCTGTAATGCAAAAAAAACTGGTTGTAAAACCTAGAAAAAACCAAAAAGAGAGCAAGCAACATGATTTTTGTTTTTTTTTATTTTAACATTAATAACATTTTAAAAAGCCTTCAAACGAAGAATTTCTTTATCATAGCCATTTCAGAAATGAGTTGAAAGTCCTGCACTTCCAGATACATTTATTTATTCAATTGATGATTGCACAACTGAAATGTTCCGCGTATCTTAAACAAGCGTTGGTGATTCGTATCATGTTTACCTCATGTTGCACTAGACACACACTGTATAAATTCAGACGTTAAGTGGCAAGAGACAGGGATAAGATCTGGGGTCTGGCAGGAAGACTGCAATTTTCGACTATCGAGATTGTAGGCTGATCTAATATTCTGGTGCATTTTGAATAATGTGTGCGATTAGTTTTCTTGCTGTCCAGTTTCTCCTAGAGAATGTTGACTAACGCGTAAAAGAAGCGGCAATCGCACTTTGGAAAACTTGTGATAAAGTAAGATGCATCAACGATTTCTACATTTCCATAGATGAAAATTTCAATTCTCTTTGTAATGTTATAGCTCATTATGTTCAAAATTAACTACTAATTTGTATTGGATTAATAATTAAATGGGATGGAAATGTTAGTATTACAACTGTCAAGTACTGAATCGTAGGTTTATGTATCGTTGAATAGATTCCAATTGCGAATAAATAAATGTTCAAGTGAAGGGAAGTTTCGAAAATGGATTTTTGAATGTTCGTTAAAATAAAAACACAATATGTTTGCTTGCTCTCTTTTTTGTGTATTTTTTTCTAGGTTCACAATCTGTTTTTTTTGCGATTAAGCGCATCTGTTCGATCAAAAAAAGTTGCAAAAAAACTAATCTTGATGGGTAGAATCGAATCTGCATAAAATAACCCCTTTAAGATTTAAAGTTGTTCCCCTATCCAGGGGAGGAGGGAGATGAGGTGGGGGATCGAGTCGACCCATTAGTGACCCTACATTTAAAATAGTATTAAATCTTTTTTGATTTGTGCAGTGTTTTAGAGATTCGTTATTCAAATAAAAAAACTCATCACCCTGTATAACGATATATTAATTGTTGTTATTTATTTTTGCAATTTTATTATTTATATCTCGCTGCTTTTTTATAACTACTAAAGCTAAAATGTACGAAGAATCCAAACCGCGATTGGATTTTTAAAGATTAGTTTTTTTTTATATGTTTAGGAAAAGAACTTAAGAAATTAATAAACCCCATATAACGTTGCTATATCACAAAAAGTTATATAGGAGCGGCTTAAACCCAACTCAAAGAAAAGCTACCCCTCAAGAAGAAAAAACAATAACAACTTTGAACTGGGTGTACCGAATTAAATATTAATACACTGTTACAATATTCCTTCTATACGTGAGTGCTTTTATAACCACTAGAGCTGAAATGTACATATAAACAATCCTGAAACCAATCGATGAATAATTATGTTAATCCTTAAAGTATCATTAACAAATTGTTCTACTAAGATCATTCAGAGAGATTTTATTTTTTATTTTCATGTTGCATAAGGAACAATAAAAAATATATAGTAAAACTGAATAAAAGGTTCATATATAAGCCAAGTGGGAACTAAAACTAACTAAAAAAACACCTTCCAAAAGGGGAAAATAATGATAACTTTGAACTGAGTGAAGGCAATTAGCTGATTTTTATAGATTGCCCATAACCATGTGTTTAGCTACATACTTTCCTTCAACGTGCAGTAAATTAAGCTTAGTATCTGAAAAAAAAATATTAAATTTTTCTGCGCTTATACCAATATCTCCAATAAGATTGATAAACTATTTTGTTTGTATTTACAGTATGTGTACACATTCGCTTTAATTCAGCCCTTATAGCTTTGGGTACTTTTTAATAGCTTATCACAGTAGAGCCTTTGAAACGGAATTTAAACTTGAGAAGAACCACAAGGCGTTTTGTTCAATTAAAAATTTTATCCTTTTTTTAGCTGGAACCGATAACGTTGCAACATGAGTCAAAATATTTCATTATGCAGTTCTCGTTAAATCACTTCGCCGTAGATATTTTTAAAAATGTACTTTCCTTTTGAAAGATTACAATTATCTCTTTTTACTCATTAGTTGGCTGTAGATCTGTAATAGATACTATTTATAATTTATTCTCATTTCTCATTTAATTAGAATATATTTTAATACGTTATTAAGCTCCTTTTTCAGGTTCTCTGAAAGCGTATAGGGAGATTTGTTTCATTTCATTATTCCTGTTATACGAATGAAGAAAGCACTCAAAACCATGCTGATAGCATCATGCATTTTATCACAAACTTTATCACACTTGACGCACGTTTTAATGGTAAAGCTATTGTCATCAGCAGTAATATTGAACCATGTAACTGCATTAAAACTATCGTTATTTTAATCGTAAATCTAGTTACCTAAAAATTTAGAATAGTGAGAGATTGCCATTAAAATTTTCTCAAGATAGATATTAAGGACAATGAGGAAGAATAATAGCTATATTGGAACTTGCTTTCAACATCAATTCATATTAAGACTTTATTCTCTGACTCCTTCTTTGTTTGTCACACTTTTTCACGAGTATAATTAGGTGTCATCATTAGGTGAATCGATTCTCGAATCTTTCCCGAAAACGTTTTCCCTTCGCAACCAAAAGTGAACCACCCCTAAATCGGTTGATTATTGTTGAGCTTTCGATGTACACAATGGAGCGACGGTGGCGGTTAGGGAGAAGCCTAAGATTATACGCACCCTTACATACTGCCGTTTCCTTTCGTGTATTTCCGCAGCTGTAGTTTCATTCGCGCATAAAAGCTTCTACTATGCCGTCGCACTATGCGGGACTAATTGTTTTGCTAAATACCCCATTGTTTGGGCACCCGTTTCTCCAAATGGTGAAGTCTATACACATGTGCATGCAAGTATGCGTAGGTGCGGATATATTCTGTCCACACACACCCGCCAATTCCTAGAGAAGATATATAACAATCTTCATCGTGAGAGGCACGTGTTCGAGAATATCTAATTAATGCGCAAAGCGGACAGCTCCCTTAGAGAGCTTTTACACCAAAGCAATCCCTAACCAATGATAAGCGCAATACCAATATGGAACAGGAATGTACGTGACATCGGTATCGTCACCATATTGGCTAGCGTCGACCAATATAGAATACGCTGATAGAAAGGCTGCTTTAAATCTTAAATCTAGGAAATAATATTTTTTTTCTAGGACACATTCCTCTGCAATAGAATAATATTGTGTTTTCCAATCAAAGTAATTTTTAATTTTCAACTATTCCTTTAAACTGAGACGCACTTTCTTCCAAGAAAGAATGTGTCAATAAAACCAACCATCTTCGAATTAAAAAAAAAAAACCATAATTTTCTTATACGAAACTGTATTTTCTTACACTTAAAGTAAACATAGTCACTATTAATTACACTCTTTGCTCGATAAAAAGGACAGGGTTTCCAGTAATGGGCGCGGGACCCCACAGTTAGCAGCTACACAAAGAAATCGCTCTCAAACATGATAGGCCTAATTAAAAGGGAAGAATTAAAGAGCATCCTTTAGAAAACAGGAGATCACAGTAGATCACAATCCTAATCTAATCTAAGCGATAAAAACGTTTGAGCAGCAATGAGGCCTACTTCCACGACATCAATAGATTGCCTCCTAGACATTCCCTACTCCATTTCATGATAGCAGAGAAGGAAAGAATGAGACACCTAAGACTGAAAAAAAAAATAAACTGGCAGATGTGCACGATTGGGACACAATAAAATTGTGCATCAATGGAAGCCAACCTTTTAAGAATGAGAACAAACCACGTGATTTGGACATTTTTTTTTTAACAGAAATTTCGCAAGCTGGAATCAATCTAACTATGTGAAATATGTTCAGGGAAATGATCTGGTTTATAAACGGATATAAAAGCCGGCGCCGGGGCTAGAGCTGCAACCTAAACTGAGTTCCACGTTCCACCACCAGGAAGGTACACGATTTTTAAGCATAGGCCTTCGTAATATTGCATTGTGCAGCAGAAATCAATGAGGGCTTATAAAGCAGGCGGATTTATATTGCTACATATAACCAGGCGATACTGAGGACAGTAGTCAGCTCTAAGATACAATTAGGAGATGGTTTGGGAATGAACCGCTGAATTGAATAGCTTAATAAACGGTTTCGGTGTGAGTACTTGGACATTTGGCAATCGAAGGAAATGAGAAAGTTAGTAAGAAATGGATCTTGGGCTTCAAATGTGGACCCAGAAATCTTCAAAAACACAGCGCAAAAGTAGGTAAGGAGTTGAATCAAAGAAAAACACTGGAAAAATACAAGCTGGAAAATTCATGGAAAGACTTTTAGTAAGGCACTATAAGAAGAAACAAAGCTGAAGAACTACTACAACTCCGTAGGAAGCATCTTCGCATCGTAACAAGTGCCCCAAAAGGGCATTGTACTCTGGAAGGAGACAACAAAAAAATTTGATGAACATTGGATATACCAACTGCAGATTGTGTAATATAGTGACAGACACGGCTTACCATATTTTGGCAAACCAGAAATCAGCCTTTCCACCAACCAGTTAGAGCTTTGTAAAAATCGGTAGAGGGGATTATGATACTTGAATGGTTGATTTAATGTAATAGGTAAAATAATGGCAGACTAAATACGCAAAAAAAGCCAAGAGATTGCCTTTCGGAATTCCATGTCAAACGACTTCCATAGTACAAAGAAATTTATAATGATTCAGATGTGAATTTAGTAATTCTTTTACAGTTCTTTATTCTCAAAGGGCGTGGAAAGAAGACTACATAAACTGTTATATTATCACTCGAAATACCCAACTACGCTTTTTTGCAAAGCAGGTTAGAAAATTTCTGATGCGGAGGCAGTGCTACTCGATTGAAGAGTTCCTGCTGGTCTAGTCATCTTTTCATGTCTGTTTGTCTTTCCTAACTTGTTTGTTATATATTTATTTATTTATTTAAACATTTATATCTGTTTTATTTTTATATATTGACATTGTATTTATTATTGTACCATTAATTATATCGACAATTTCTGTAATGGTATTTTATATTACAAAATAAATGCACTACTACTACTACTACTACTACCAAACGTTGCCCGGGTTATCAAATTATCAATTGTGAATAAAATATCACAATTCTTTTACATCATTACATCTTCAATTGACAAATCTACATAATAATTTTTCAAAAACAAAACAATCAACAAAATATCTCCATAGGGTCTGCCACAGCGTGAGTTTACTTACCAGATACGTTACGAACATCAAATTGTCAACATTAATTCTAACATATAAACATATAAAAAAGGTCATTTATAATTTCAGTGTCTAAAACCTTAGCGTCATGAAAATGTCATAAAATTTACCTCCCAGTCATTAAAATTTTGAAATTTTAATTTTTCTTGCCCAATTTGTAAACGTATGTTAACATAATGAACTTTAAATTAAAAACTATCTAACTTTTAAAAAAAAAAAAAGAAACTACCATGCATTTCTTTTTATTTTCCAATTCATAACATCCCATTCTGTTTTTTGTGTTGGTGTTTGAAATAATAATTTTCTAACTCTAACTATTATTTCTTTACGTATCAATAAGTCCTTACGAATTTCTTCATTGTCGTCGTTCTCATCCCGTTTAAAGTTTTCTGCATTAACTTCTACTATTCCCACCTTATTTAAACCATTTTCACTGTCCAAGTCGGTACCATTCTGTTTTAAATCTGATAAATCAATTTCCAATCTCTATCCTTCTCCATAATAATGATCGCCTTTTTTACTATTAACATTTGCCTCTTCATCATTTTCCCTATCAACTCCATTTTTTATTAAAGACTTCCTTATTTTCCTCTGTAAATCTATGCTTTCATTCGAACTGTTCCTTCCTTCAGTGTTTCATTCTCTTCCTTTGCAATTTTATCTTTGCTTTTTAATCTATCGGATATGATTCATTAGGTTCAGATCTTGATTTACTCTCTTCCCTCATTCGTCTCACCCCTCTATTAATTGAGCTATAATCCTGGCAAACAATATCAGAAGGTTTCGTATAAGTAAACCATTGGAACAACTACGCTGATGAGGAATTTGTTAAGGAATTTAGATTATCAATGCAGTATTCACTAAAAACCATGCTATTATCTACACTAGAGCAACTATTAATGGCACTTATTCTAACGAAAGCTTTTATAACAATTGAATATTTACTGTTAAAATTGTTCACCTTGTTACAGGTGTCTTTATTAATTTGCATCGTGATGTTATACAATTTCCAGATACCGAAGAAGAAAAATTGCAAACAGTTCTTTTTACTAAATCACGGTACAAATAACACGGTATGCTCATTTTGAATCTCAAATTCGTCAAGGCCGGTCAGATGACGTCATTAAGGAACGTATCGAAAACAATAAAATACATGTTTCATGTTTACATTATTCACAACTACCAATTAATGTAATTCAAATGCAGCTTTGATTTAAAAAAGCCCGTTTTAAGTTGAAATTTACTTTATCTGTCTTGTCGCCATCTAGTAGCGCTCGTGTTTATTTCTACAATTGTAGCGAATTTCGTGTGTGTTTACAAAGTGTTGTGAAAACACCTTAACGCTTTTAAAATATATTCCGTAACCCCGTCCGGATTTTCTAAACTTCGCATTAACAAAACCCTCACCGTCGAAATCGATTTTAATATAATAATAATTATATATGTGGCGCCATTTATGCTCCTATGTGACGTAAATTACATATGCGCGTAAGCATACCGTATTATTTGTACTGTGTACTAAATGACATTTTCTTTATTTCTTGTATTTTATTAAAAAAGAAGACAAAACAGGCAGGAGTAAAGATTCACTATCTATTTAAAATATTAAAACAAAAACTTGGTAAGTCTTTTTATCATTGATTAGAATAATTTATATATTATTAATATCAAAACATTGTAATTTTCCACAACAATACATTTGAGAATGATGGTAAGTTTGTTATATCTAGCGGCAAGTTAAATTTAAACGAATATCAAGAAATGTATTAAATGTTAATAAATCCAATCAACGCCCCTACCTCAAGACTTCTATTCAAAATATTGATGCAACTAGGCCAAAAACAGGGGAGCACTTTTCACTAAATTATGTTAATTATTGTTACTTTTCATTGTAATTTAATAAGTTTTTAAAGTTTGTGACCACAATACTTTCTAGATTTTCCTTTGTAAATATGAAGTTCTCTTACATGTGAATACAGAACCTTACATAATATTCTCTACTGACTTCGCAAAACTATGTAGGTACATATGTATGTAGATACATATACAAGTTCCTAGGCATAGACTGCCTGTAGGCAGCGCCACTGATTGTGAGTTTTCCGCTTCCTCGCTTCTCCGAATGCGTTTGTCCGTGTTTACTGATAAATTTTGGAAAAAGGTAACCAAAACTACAAAATAGCTTCGAAATGCCGAAGATATTGAACAACAAATATTGACATAATCAATAATTACTAGCTAGAATATCTAGGCGATTAGGTCTAAATATATTGTTAAGAACTGTGATAACCTTTACTAGTATTCGATGAACCATCATGGACGGACAGAAACACGTAAAAAAGACAATAGGCATATGTGTCATAAAATACAAAGGGAATAAGTAGAGAAGCTATATCCAGATTTCCTACCTCATCCTATCGTCACAAATACGGTCCCTAACGAGGATATATCTCTCAGGACACGTTTTATCAGTAACGGGAGGATGATTTCCGATGTCTTGTCTGAATATTTGATAGGGACTTGACATATTGAGGATCCTTATTCAACAATTTGGATATTTCAACACCCACGGTCCCCTTCCGAAAGACGTAAAGGTTATTCACGCTCTCACTTTATTTCAGCATGACGTCGTACATATCAGCTTTTACTTTGGATTTTTGTAGAAAATCTCATGTAGAAATCTTGGGTGCATATACAGGTGACCCAACGAACCGGCTCATTAGAATATTTAGAACTTTTAGAAGGAATCTGATTTCACGAAAACATACGTTATATTAATTTATTTAAAACACCCTTTTTATTAATGGATAGTCATTTAGCATAGTACTTAGATATTTTCTTTTCCGTTTCCTTTACGATTTTTTAATGTATCTGGGTTTTGCGGAAATTGTAATAATACAATTCTCAATGTAGAAGATAAACTTTTATTGACGTTTCGCCATTGTCTACATTGGCTCTTTCAAAATTGTCTAATAATTATAAATAAATGTTAATTAATTTGTAAAAATTAAATATATTCATATTTGTAATTAACTTGAATTTTATATAACCCAACATTCTTATAGATTAATTAACTAACGCCAATAAGAGTTTAATTTTCTATATTCAGAATGTTATTACTACATTTTATTTTAGAATTTAGCATATTAACACTTAGTCTTTTATCATTTAAGAATTGCCGCACTTCTGATTCCATTTTAGATTAATTGTTAGTTTCCGATGATTTGGTGAGTTACAGTTTCATTAAAATAAAATCGAAGAATTTGTCGAAATCTCTATTTATTTCGGGTGAATATGTTGTATTATCATTACCATCGTAAAACGCTTTAAAGCAGTAATTAACTTTTGTTTAGGTCATCCTTAGTCACACAGAGTCTTTCATCAATAACATTGAACCATCTCAGTTTAAATTTAGAAAAGCACAATGCTGCAATGACAGCATAGTCATCTTCTAATTGGAAAGTAGACCGAAATCTATGCATCGAACTATTCAAAGAGACGCGTAAAAGAATTTTGTAACTAGTTTATTCTTTAAAGAAAATAAACTTGGCAGCCTGTCGTAAAAAGCATTATCCTGGCCGTATAGAATATCTAGCGTAATTGCTATAGGCTCTAATACCTGACTAGATATATAAGTTCTCCATTAGTAAATATTTTAAGTCTAATTTTTCGAACAATGAGGATAGCTTTTTTCTGGCAGTATCTGCTTAATGTTATCGTACAATGAGTTCCATCTGATATCAGGGGTATTAACAGTGTGTCCTAAGCATGAAACACCTACTTCAGAAGACTTTGGTTCTGGTTTATATAAAAAGTACACTCTGAACAAAAATACAAATATTCATTTGTTTTGAACTTAGATCCAACTTTGATCTGTCAATATCTGTTATCAAAATATACTATTCAAATTCTAATATTCGATTTCGATGTGTAGGTATATCACACCTGATCATATTTACTTCCTGGAGGGGAACACTCTGAAGGAAAATGCCTTGAAGGGCTTGCCAAATACAGAGATTTCCTACATCACCTGGACATCGTCTGGCTGTCTGTTGTTACATTTTACATCCTTTTCTTGTTATATCATAT
Source organism: Protaetia brevitarsis (assembly GCA_004143645.1). Classification (NCBI taxonomy): domain Eukaryota; kingdom Metazoa; phylum Arthropoda; class Insecta; order Coleoptera; family Scarabaeidae; genus Protaetia; species Protaetia brevitarsis. The sequence goes on from RXPK01003371.1 coordinate 61,632, forward strand.
TATTTTTAAAAATATATAAAAGTAAAATTAGTAACTTTACATAAATAATATCAAATGCTCATTCCACGACAATACATACATACAATTAATTACATTTACACAAGTCCACGCACGGCTCTGCTTCTGATATACCGTAGTCGACAAATTTCAATTTTAGTATAGGGATCTTGTACTATGCGTAAAATGACCTTGTAGTACGCGCCGATTCGAATGTTGAACCGATATTGGGCGTTAATCATGTGGTGGAAGCCTACCACTCTTTCCACTCTCTGCTTTCCTATACTGTAATTAAATTTTGACGATTACAGTATAGGGTGTTGGAATCAACTTTATTAATTTAAATGGACGGTATTAATTTTTATCATACTAGTGCACTTCCTATATAATTTATGTCCAGTTCGCGTAATGGTTTCCTATCTGTAAAGGTAAGTGTCTTGAGGTATTTGCAATTTTATGATTTTTTTTTTACGTTTACACCTTTCCATTAAAATCAGATATTCCATCAAATATTATGGACAACAGGATATCCTAGCAATCTGGAAGTACAAGAAAGTAAGGTATTATATTATGGCAATTATTACTAATAGATACTTACCTTCAAACTAATAAAATTTTTCTTTTCAAAATAAAATGATGTGTGAAGTGCGTGCTGTATCCTTTATGAATGAAAATTTCCATCGACCACCTAATAAAGACCTATACAGATTAGTACAGAACTTGAGAAGGGAATCTATTGCTTGGCATTTATAACAACATAATTGAGCGTAATCTAAAAAAACAGGAAATATCTAATGTGCATTGTAGCTATAAAACGGTAAAATGAAGTTCAAACAATCCGGAAGGAAGATATTCTTTTTATCATGGTACCTCCTTTTTCTTAAGTTACTTAATTACTGAATTGTAAATACTAGGTATTAGTTATCTTGTTTGCAGGGTTATTCTTCTAATGGTCAATCTTTTTAGGCATAATTCTAATTTTCACTCGACTAATGCCCGGTAACATAAAGTTTGTGTAACCAAGTATTTAGTTAATGATTTGTTAGCACTAACAAATTGTTAAATAAAAGTCGAGTAACATAAACTTATCCATTTGTTAAAGGTAAACTACTAATTAGTTGACAACTGATTAATGGCTGTTGTAAACTAGTTAACTGTAAGTTTACTAAAATTGATAGTTCATTTTGGTTCCGATAGAGAGCCAACTTGAAACTCTGACGTTTTCACCTGGAAATTCAGTAATTGAGGTTTTGCTTCTGGCTTATGTCAAGTTTATTATAACGATTATAACCAAACGGATATATGGACTGATGAATCATCGTCCTCCAATGAAGAACTATTCTATATATTAGACAACATATATGCTAGACGACATAGAGCACGACTGTTCAGAGAAGGATCATGTAATTATAAGAAAAAAAGGCAAATAATACAATTATTTGGTAGTGTTGGTTGTTCTTTCTTCATAAAGTTATATAATGTAAATAACTGCTTTTTCATCCTTAACCCAGTAGTACTATGACAATTAAATTCAGATGCAATTTTTGCCCATACTTCGTTTTTTTTTGTTTAATAGATACTCATCCGTTTTCTTATTTTCAACTACTCCTTTATAATTTTCAATGATCGCTAACAATGTGTGTTTCTCTTGTACCGTAAAATTTCTGGCTCTTCTCACGGCATCCTGCATTTCCCTACTCATTTCGACGCATAGTCTCAAATTTAGTGATAATATTGTCAGAAATCAAATGTTGAAATTACGCCTACCTAGCCCTCCATAATTATAAAGATGTAATGTCATAATTACTAAACGTATTCTAAACTTATTGCTACTATCTTATTGCAAACTAATTGAACAGTGATCAAATTGAATCAAACACAAAAATTCTGTCAAAATATAAAAAAAAAATATAGATTTACCGCCTAAGCATCACTTGTTCCGCCATCTATTCATGTAGTCATGCACGGCAACTTTCGTTGGACATTCGGCACTTTTCGTGCTTTGGTAAATATTAACAACGGAACAGCGATAGTTAAGTTAACAAGTGATTTAACAAATGATGATTTCCTAACAAACCTTTATGTTACTGATTTTCACTGTTATCCATAGATTAACTGACAAATTGGTAACCATTGCGTGGTATAATATTAGCTTCAGGTACGGCATTTTGAGGGAATCCTACCTTGGCCGATAACTTCACTTATGAGAATTATAAATATCGTTAAATAGTGATCTTTTGTATATAACAGCCATCTTACTACAGTATTTAATTTTATTACTCAAAAGTGTACGCCTACCTATTAATTTTCAAGATCTCCATTTCAGATAAATTTCAGGGACAAAACAGAGCTTTCTAGCGAGAACCACAGATACTCGATACGGATTAGAAGCAGAATGCCTCTATTTCCTACCTTTTCACCGGAGACGTTCCAAGGGGAACCATTAATTTTAACCGGTAAACGACTGTCTTTCTATTAAGTCTTATCTGTCACCGAGCGTCTTGGATTTTCGTGAAACTTTTGAGCAGAAAGTCTGTACTTCATCCGTCTTTACTTTTACACTTCGAGCATCCGGCTCTTGATATATTATGTACGTCATGTGAAGCAGGTTAATCGCCACCTAATCCCGTGACGTTCATACGGAGTAGAAAGCCGAATGACTGGCAGCGGGTGATTGTCAACAGGGGAGGAATGTATCTATGCTTAATGCGGCAATTTCTCATTACGATTAATGCCAGCAGTCGGTTCTAGAAAATCTCTACTGCTCGCTGCTGACTGCCGTATTTGCGTAGTTACATTGTAAAGCACGTAATATTGTTTGCGTGCTTAAGTCCTAATCTCGCCATCTAAGTATTCAAATCTGAACTGCAGCGACACAAAGACGCGCGTATAAGTTTCGTAATATGCCATAGCTTAGTAACATATTTTGCTTCAACTTTTGCAATAAATATACGTATAATGGTTCGTATATTTTCTGTACTCAAGTTATATCACAAATAACAACAAAAAAACATGAAGCTAGTATTATAAAATAAACTGATTTTTACAAATCTAATAAGGTCAGTTCACACCTCTCCATTAAATGAGTTCATTCTTAGCTGATCTGAAATCGTTTCCCTTCCTTTAAATTATCAATAGATGACAATTAAAGTATTTAATCTTAAAATGAATACTTTATCAATTAAAGCATAATATAAAATACATACAAATAAAACACAATAAATTTAAATAACCAGAAGAAAATTATTTCAAATTATCGAGTATACCATTCAACACAAATCAAAGTAACCTCGAAAATATGTTTTTCGCTTTCACTACTTTTTCCAGGATTTATTGTCATGGAAAAAGAGTTTTTGGTGGAATATATATTTCTATTTATATATTTAATATTTCTATATGACGGAACAAAAATATAAAAAAGATTTGCTATGAGCCTGCGAATATGCCCGATATGTCTCGAATTTACCACTGCAGATCATGTGCATTAGTAATCACCCCTCTTTTTAATCAATGAGTACTTTACTTCATTAAATATTAAATTTATAGTCTAATTGTAATCACTTAATGTATTTGATGCTTTTATATCAATAAAAAAAAAACAGTGTAAATATCAATAACATACACAATAACATTGAATAATTTATCATTCAATATTATATCAGAAAGAGTATTTAAAGAGTATAACCACTCTTACTCAAGGCCAGCACACTTATTTTCAATATTTAAATGAAATATCAACCACTATCCAGTATATTTTAATTTCTGAAATTCCAATTTAAATATCAAAACAACATTTAAATCTCCCGCTATCAACGAACCTCCTCGAACCTCGCCTCGCAAGCTCGTCCACCGCCTCATCTCCTCTCACGCCCGAGTGAGTAGGGACCTAGGCCAGGGTTAGTTTCTTTTGGGTGCCCACCGCATTTAGGGCGCTTACACAGTCCCAAATCAGGTTAGAATCCACGCTCGTGGAGCTAATCGCTTTAAGTGTGGACTGACTGTCAGAGAAGATAGCGACGCTTTTACCTGGCTTGGTACATCTTTCTCTCTCTCGGACACAGTAATGGTTTGCAGTAACCTCAGCTTGGAACACAGTCGTATATTTGCTGAAGCTTAACGAAGGAGCCTTTTTAGGTTTCTTAGCGTATATTCCCGCTCCAACGCCGTAGTCCGTTTTAGAGCCGTCAGTATACCAGTTTGAATCCGCTCTCACCGGAGTACCTGTCTCCCAGTCCTTCTTTTGTGGCATTATAACCTGATATTTTCTATCTAGGTTAAATCTCTGAACCATGGCAACACACGGCATTCCTAAGAGGAGTGCCTCCTTGAGTTCGTCTAACAGTTTTTTTACAGTCAGTGCCGTGCGATTTACTTATCGGTACTTGACTATGCAAAAGTCTGTGTATTGTGGACCTTGCGGCTCCTTGTATATAAATATGTATTGGTGGCAGGTTCAGAATTACTTCAATCGCGGTGGTAGGGGCCGATCTCATCGCTCCCGTGGCGCACAGGCACGCCAACCTCTGCACTCCACCCAGCGTTTTGGCCGCCCTCCACCTGCCGTGCCTTTGGCCACCATACTAATGCTCCATACGTTATCATGGGTCTAATTACCCTTGTGTATAAACAAAGAGTCACCTTGGGGCTAAGTCCCCAATTCTTTCCACACAGCTTCCTGCACCTAACTAGTGCGATTGTGGCTTTGCTGGTCACTTTCTGGATATATAAATTCCATGTACGCCTTTCATCAAACCATACCCCTAGGTATTTCGCCTCTTTGACATATCAAATCCTTTCGCTTCCTATCACTAGTGGCTGTAAGCCTTCTAGCGCTCTTTTTCTTGTGAACGTGACAGCCTGTGTTTTTTGAGCATTGGCTGATAGTCGCTCTTGTTTACACCATTTGTCAACCGTGTTCAGAGCGATTTGCATACCTTTGGAAACCGCCCTTTGACGACTATTGTAAGGCCGTCAGCAAATCTCAGGCAATGGAATCCCTTTCCGGTCAGCTTCCGGATTAGGTCATCTACTAAGGTATCCCACAGCAAGGGAGAAAGAACTCCAGGGCAGCCCCCTCCCGCCACTGCCTCAATGGTAGCCTCACTAATTGTGGATGTGATTATCCTTCTTTCCAAGCTGGCTCTTACCCACTGTAGAAGCTTCGGCGTGACGCCTTTTCTCCGTAAAGCTCCGATAAGTGAATTAGTGGTAGCATTGTTAAATGCTCCCTGTATACAAACGACATTTTACTATTTCGGTTAGGTGATGTGCTAGTTAGCGATATGCAGGAATGTAGCTATCTTATTAGTGACGGGCACTAGCCTTCAGCAAGTGGAACTTATGGCCAATAATGCAATTGAGAAACTTTATCACTGGGCTTGTGTTAATAAATTATGCTTAATTGAAAGTAAAACCAGCACCATGCTATTTCACACCTACCAACGTACACTAAATACACCCTGCAACGTTCAAATTAATGGTACGGAGATTAATCATACCAATACTTTTAAATTCCTTGGTGTACACATATAGGAAAATTTACTGTGGGACCATCACTGTATCAATTTGATAAAGACTTTACACTTCAAAGCTTATCTTTTCCGATGTTTACGTATGCAACTGGCGCTAGCTACTTTGTTTTCTGTGTATTGCTCTGAGGTTCAATCTCGTTTATGCCACGGTTTGTTGCTCTGGGATGCATCTCCTCCCGCCAAGCAAGTTTTCATAGCCCAGAAGCAGTTTATTAGAATTCTTGGAGGAGTTGAACCATTAACCCCCTGTAAACCATTGTTCCGGCAGTTTGGAATTTTACCCCTTCCTTACCTTTACATATATGAAGCTGTATGCTATCACCATAAAAACAGACATAAGTACACGACAATAAAAGACATTCATGACCACTCCACTCGCCATAGAGATGATCTCTTTATTCCCAGATCGAGTTAAGCGTTACCAGCAGAGGAGTGACACATATTGGCAAGCAATTATACAACAAATTACCTAACAATTTAAAAACTAATGTAGGCTTTAAACAAGTTAGTTTTATTTTCCCTTATGCTATTATGTTAACCTTGTTTTTGTATGGTGGTTTGGTATACCTGGCTCTCTTAGGTTAGTTTGTTTATGCCTATTGCTCTTTTTTATTTTGTAATTTCTTTGACTGATTCTTTTATCTATACGATACTTTGAATCAATAAATATTATTATTATTATTGTTATTATATTACAGAAATATGATTTAATTGATTTTACTTGACGAAAAACAATCTCCTTAAGAAGAAAATATCAACAATCCCGTTTCCATGGACCACAACCCATTTATTTAATACAAACTAAACTGAGTCTCCACCCTTCTGAAGTAGTATCGATACCAAAGAAACTACATTGAAATCCTACAGTTACCAGACGATAAACTTATGCACCGAATTACAACGGCTACGATGCAAATTAATTAAAACCCAATACAAACTGGATTTACAAATAGGTGTGTACACAAAATAATAATTACGTCTACTATAGTTAGAAATTCGTCATATGTAAATGTATGTTCCATAACAATATATGAATGTAGTTTAAACCTTATATTTTGTTATTCTTGCTAACAGTTTTTTTTTTTTTTTTATTTATGATTTCAATAGTTTGATAAAACACGTAGTTACTTATTCTAGTACGAGGTTACAGGAGAAAATCAGTTCTTTCAACATACGAGTTCACTTGCCACGGATCTATTTGCTCTTCGGATTCAGAGCAAACAGAGGACACCGTTTTGACACTATCTAATTGTTCCCTCTCGTCCATTTGTACAAGTAGTTAGAATCAAGGGAGTTAAATTTTTACGCAGTTGCGTCAACACCGTCGCCCTCTAATCGGAGTTGAATAGGAACAAAAGGTTTTGGCGTTACATACATTCCACGTCAATTGGAAACTATACACTATATCTTTACATCCTTTCTCCACCATCAATTTTCATCGCGTATAACGATCCACAAAAAATGACATGAACAACTCAATGATATCATTTTAACGCTGTTTATGTGAATTTCCAACCAGGAAATAATGTAAATAAACTATTACTTACACAAAGTATAAAATATTCGCTGTTATAGATATAAGACATTAATATCGATTTTAAAACATTCCTCAGGGATTATGACTAACAGTAAAAACTTTTCATTTCAACATTCGGGTTAACAAAAAAAGTCAATTACTTGCCGGTTTCTTTTGGTGTTGTGGGCGCCGTTCTGACCTGAAGTCTTCGGAAACTCTGCAGTCTCTTGACTTTTTGCATTTGGTCTCCCATTTCTTCTACCCATTAAACTATATTAGCCATTCCAATATTCTAGTACTCTACACTAATATGTACAGGTCTCTGGTTAGTTGATCAAAGTAACCTCTGGGTTCATTTTTGGCTTCCCAAAATTATCTTTTTGGGGTTACAGTTTCGCATTCACACAGAATGAGGTAAGCATTCTCTGTCATCCTATTACATTATTATCCCATTTGTACCTCCAGTGTTGGTCCCAATTTCCTGTAGCTGTTCTTTCAATGAGCAGTGTTCTGTAAGGAGACCTGTTATGGTGCGAGGACGACTCCTTCTAAACTGCAATAGTTCTTCAATGTTTTTCTTTGATAGTTCCTTAATAAAGATCTTTCCATGATTTTGCCTGGTTGTTATATCCCCGTGTTCTTTATGTTTTTCTTTTATCCAACTCCTTGCCTGCTCTCGTGCTATGCTTTTGGATACTCCTACAACAGGGTCTGGGCCTATATATGAAGCAAATGATCCTTTTCTTGCTAACTCATCGAATTTTTCGTTTCCTTCGGTTATCGAATGTCCTATAGCAAAGTGACTTTATTGCGATCTGTCAGGCAATAAAGCTGATCAGTCTTGATCGTATTTCGGGTTTCACCAATGCCCTCAGTATCGCCTGGCTGCCTGTTGCAATATGAATCCCCTTGTTTTTATAAGCCCTCTGATTGATTTCGGATGGTACAATGCGATATTGCATATGCCTTTGCCTGAAAGACTGGAACGTATTTTCTTGAGAAAGGGTGATTATTATGTTCTGACCTTTTTATAGATTCCTGATCTGGTTTCGATTCGTCTGTAAACTAAATCAATTCTCCGAACCTGTCTCTATAGCTGGATTGATTCCAGCTTGTCCGATCCGTGATTTCCATTGAGAATTTTCTGTCAAATAGATGTCGAACTACTGTGGTCTGATACTGATCTCAATCCCAAAAGTTATCTTCCACCTGATGTGCAAATATTATTATGTCCCTATCGTACATATCTGCCACTTGATAGTTCTTGCAATCTGAGATGACCCATTCTTGCCTCCCATTATAACAGGTGAAGAGAAGGGAGGTCTAGTAAGCATTCGAATGCTGCTGTAGGAGTAGTCCTCCTATTGTTATTCCTAAATAGGCAAATCTCTGTATCTTGCTAAGTTCAGTTATATTAGTTTGTTACTGCATCTTTGTCCACTATACCAGAGATGCATCATAGGTCTGACTACTGTGATGTATGTTCAATACATCATATTTGGTCTTAACCTCCATACTTGCCAGTTAGTTACTCTTTATCGGGATGGTGCCACAGTTTAATATAGAATAGATGATTTTACTAAACTGAGAGGTACACTTGAAAATTTGACACCGTCTCCTGCTCTTATTTCGAGAAATGTTTATCTGTACCTATAGGAAAATCACAAATGGTTTCCTTTGCACTTGTTTTTGCAGGGACAAATTGAAATTAACTTTTTAATAAGAAGTGTAAAGTAAAGATGCTATAGTATCGTACAGTATAACTCGTATTATCTACAGCAATCTAACCGAATAAAGAACGCCATTGGCTCATAGGCCTCGCAGCCCATTGTAGAAAATTTCATACCAACAAAAACAACGGAAGGTGAATAGTACAAAAGACAAACTCGACCTTCCGACTAACTACCGTTAGTGTTCTTCCGAGTGCAAAATCCACTTCATCCCTATCGCTAACGAACATTCGTTTACAACGAACATATATTAAATATATCAGCACTCGACAAAGTGGCTTCTAGCAGCCACTTGCTTATTTTCCCACCTAACTAACGCAAAACTATTGAAGTGCTTTTGTGAGTTTATATCGACGAAAACATAACACGACACAGTGCACATTGAGTTATTTAAGCATAGATCGTAGTTATTAATTTGCGTGGGATGTCATCCTAGAATAATACTATAATTTATTACTATAATTAAGAAATATTCCTTTTATTGCGGGGAAGTTTCTAAACCCAAGTCCATATGCGACGACATATCATCTGCATATGCTTCTACGTTCAATAGCCTATTTTCGGTAGCCGTCTGACTCGCACGCTTGCTTTTGATTTTTCCTAGAGTGACACTGGGAGACTGGCTTCCCCTACAGTACCGAGCTCTGGTTTATATCATAACCATCATATTAGATATGAAGAAATATTTTATACATATATCTCCATTTTATTGGCACATGCACTTTCAAATGAAATTAAATATATACAAAATTATAAACAAATTAAAATATTTTTAGTGGAGAATAAAATATCTGAAATTGCATATACCGCACTTTATTTAACTACCAGTAATCATTTAATCTTAAACTAATCCTTAAGCTCAGTTAAATTAGCATTTCTGACTTTTTTACATTAATTTGTGGCACAATAAACTACTATTGTTGTTATTATTCTTAGGTACTCTCTTAGTAGGAAGGTGGATTAATTATTAAATAATAAGAGTTACCTAACTAAAATTATAAATTTGAATAAAAATTACATTATCTTTATCGTTGAATTAAGAGTAGTGCGATATAGTAAGAAAACGATCGAATATCTCTGTGATGCATCAATCATACGCGGAAGATTTCTCAAAATGGTTTTAGGAACAAAAGGATTTTCCAATTAATATTTCACTTGAGGATAAGAGGAATGAACAATTGAGACGGCATTAACGACATTAAGAATCCGACAACGGAAAGGCAAGTGCGTCACGTGGAGCCATTAATCATTTAGCGACTCGGCTGTTCCAGAAGACGCCAGAGATTTTTCCTACTCCTCATGATGCATTTGCAAGAACAGTCACATCATAGAGAAAAAGGCGCATATGCACCCACACACTTTATATCAAGTCGTAGATAAACTATTCCCGTATAACGGCTGCTCTTGACACACTTTGCACTTTGTAATATTCCCCAGCCATTGTTAGTGAGACAATCACGAAACCCGATGGAAAGAAGAAAAATAGCGTGATAGTGTCATCCTTCTTATGGTTAGGTACTGTTATGTATGAACGGAGATGTGTACGCGGTGAAGTGTAAGCTAGCATTCAACCACCAACAAAGGTGCCGCCTTTTCGTATATACGGTGTTTGTGCATGCATTCACACCTACGTTCTTAGCACCTTTTAAAGCTTCAGGTTAGCACTTACTAAAAAAAAATAGTCTGTAACTAAAGAGAAACTTATATCTGTAAATTGTTAGCAATTTAAATTTCAATGGCAGATCTAAATTGATAATGATTTAATACTACAAGCAAGCTACCTTCACATCATAACGCCCAATTTTAAACAGAGTGGATTTAAATTGACTGATTGAACTTCGACATTATTTAAAGATAATAATTCGCTTGTTTTTATATGTATTCATAAAATTAATCGATACGAAAGGCGTTGCACCTATTTCAGTGCGAAGTAAATACAGATACTCAAGTATTTACATATGTTACAATAAGCAATAATATATTTCTAATTGTAGTTGTTCACATTTTAGCTGTGCTTGGCTTTGACCAACACATACACACATATAAGTACGCAGATTAGTAATATTAATTAAACGATAACGATTTTATGTTTTATGGAAACATAAAATAAATATATTAATGTGATTTCTATAATAGATTTGCCTGGCTAATGTTTTAAAAAAATATATATAAAGATTAGACCTTCTTATTAAATCTGCCGTTTCTTTACAGATACCTTTCTCTATATGACACAATACAATCCCATTCCACTAGATGGCTATAAAATACCGTATATGTCCAAGATATCTAAAGTTCACCACATCAAATCATGCGCACTAGTGATCTCCCCTCTTACTGACCAACGAGTAGTTTATTATTTTTCCAGTTGTGAACCCGTTGCCCAGGTAGCTGTACAATTGGTATCTCCTAAATCACTTGGATATTAGCAAAAAAGCATTATGACTTTACTTTGTTAAATATTGAATTTACAGTTTAATTCTTAATAATTCAATGTATCAAATGATTCTTTTATTGATAAAACAGTGTAATTATTAGCAACATGTATAATTTATTAACAAGTTTATATCAAAAACATATAAAGAGTATGAGAACTCTTACCCAAGGTGAGTATACTTATTTGGAATGCTCAAAACAAATATTATCAATTATCCAATATATATTTGGATTCTTTAATTCTCAAAGTAACTTTTAAAAATCCCGCTATCATAAGAGAAGGAAAACCACCAGCCACACCTACCAACTTATACACATTAAAATTTCAGTATAAACTGTCATTTTGCAGAGATGAAAAATAACCACAAAATGTTCAAAATATTACATACAGGGAAATTTAAACAATGCTTGAACCAGATACCTCGTTTATCAGCTTGCACACACCCCAGAGAACTTCGGAATGGGATTTCCTCGCAGTGACGATCCAGATAATTGTAGGGAAGGGCTCAGATCGGAAGAATAACATCCGGTATCATAAAAATCCAGGGGAAAAACCTCCTTCTCAGCATCCAAAGTGTATAATTACATTCAAAACAACAGAGACATGTATGATTCCATATAGAAAATGTACCAAGGTATAATAAACACACCAAATTTCTTATAATGTCGAATAATCTTGACGTTTCTTCTGTATATTTTTAGATTGAAGGTAATAACATGGATTTACAAAGAAAACCCCCCTCAATGCCAGATATAGCACAGGAATATTTATCTTTACTTTATACTTTATTTTTGCCAGTATTTTGCCATTTTTATGACTGTGTGGAATATTTTTGAAATTTATGGAATATATCTACTATAAATATTACATGGCATTCCGTCAATAACTGTTTAACTGACAAGACATGCAAGTGCAAAGTAAATAATTTAGGCATAAATGAATTTGAACAGACTTTTTAGACAATGAAAATAAATACCATAGCTTATGGATATAAATTACGTTATAGGAAAATAATGCCACTAAGTGATAATCAACAAGTGGTACGCAGACAATTACTGTACCTTACTTAAATGATTACTTACGAGTAAGTATTTTACCCACTCGCATTGTTGGGTAAGGTATTCGCCGAATACATCAATGAAGTTGTGTTTCAAACTATTTATCGCTAACAAGTAGCTATTTCAATATTGCAAGGGAAATGTGTTTGTGATATACTGTTTTAGAGCTAGTTAAAACAATTCGTATTAAAAAAAAAGTAAATGGGGATTCAGAAAATCGGTAAGAAATTAAAAAATACTGTTAAATAAAAAAAAATAACACTAAGAAAAGTGACTTTTTTATACGTAAATGCAAGTGCAATAAGATCTTACATAAACTGATACAAGAAGCGCAAATTAAAGTCCAAAATTATTGTTATGTTGAAAATAAAAAAAAAATAGTTGTGTATAAATTTAAGCTCTTAAAATATATTCAAGGATTAAGCAAGTTATAGCAAACTTGAAAAATAAAAGATTAAGCTGATGTCTCAATTTATATAACAATATTATTTTTGAAAATTGTAGCAAACGTATATACGCAAAAACATTATGAAAAATAGTAAAATACTTATTTAAAGATAGATGTACAATAAATAGAACTGCCTGTTAATCGATTACGGCGATTATCCGACTAAAGCGGATAATCCGTGAACACCGTTAATCCGCCACGACAGTTAACTGGTAATGTCGGTTAACCAGTCACGGCTGTTAACCGAGTCACGCCGGTTATAACTGGTCATACCGGTTATTGTAGTGTATGAAATCTGTCCGGTTGCACAGCACTAATTAGGGATGATTTATAGATAGCAAAAGCCTCAAAGAATGAATATTGCTTTCCACATTTTGTTCTAAATTTTGGTGTTTCAGTGCGTTTCTTTTTTTTTATTTAGAAAATAACGCACAAATTGTTTTCAGTCACTTAGTTGGTGTAAGTTCGTCGAATGAACTCATTTTATACAAAAGATTCCACAACAACAAAAAAAAAGTCGAAATTAAACTTTATATGTTATCTACGTAGCTTTGGTCTCATGCAATTGACTGAAAAGATTTTTAGGATGATGACGTGGACCTACGTGGCGTTGAAGACACTGCTCAGCACACAGTGTTTGAAAGTATGAGATGGATTGACGACAGAACATTTTCCTTCATCATTCATTAAATTAGGGTGGGCTCCTAAAGTCCGGGCACTAAGTACTCATTGTACCATCCCTATTAAGTTTCTTATTTCCACTCGAGCAGCTTGGTGTTCTCTATAAAGCCCAGTATCTTGCCCAGTGGGAACTTGAGAACCTTCGAGGGCTCCAATAGATCTCTCCCGACATATTTCTGCCTGAGTACCATCAATTCCTCACATGTGCAGATTACATGTAAAGTCGTTTGCTTCTGTAATTCGCATCTTCTACACCACAGTTCGCTTACTCGGCCTGAGTTGTATAGATGCTTTTCAGGGGACAGTGTCCAGTTACCAGTCCAGTAATGGTTTTAGCTTCTTTCTTGCTACGCCTGAGTAGGTTACAGAGAATCTAGCATCCCCATCCTCTATTAGCGCTTTGGTATGGAGTTGACCTTCAATCGACCTCCATTTCTTTGTACTTTCTTTATCTAACCAGGTCCAAATTTCCCTTCTTGCGGAATCCTTAGTAATCCCACATATGGGCTCTGGATCCATGACGTGTGTCTTAGAGCCCTCGTTAGCTAGTTCGTCGGCTATTACATTGACCTAGTTACGGGTTCGAGACTGCCTTAATGACAGCCTGGCTGTCAGTCATTATTTCAATTTTCCTCCTCATGTAGCCCCCTTTTGCAATAATTTCCGTACAGGCTGCAAGAGCGAATACCTCTGCCTGGAATACCGTTGTATACTTCCCCAGGCTTAGGGATATCCTTTGATTAGGACTGGGCCCACAAATAC